>JASDQU010502620.1:46024-59692 GCA_032191745.1 Picea mariana | reverse complement strand
TGTTATATTTATATATATTTTTTAATTAGAAAAAAGTCTTATTTTAAAAATAAAAAATATAGAGATTAATATTTATTAAAAATATTAAATTGTTATTATTAATTAATTTTGTATTTAGTATTAATTTTTATTGTACATTCTAACTAAAATAAAATAAAATAAAATAATTAATTTTAATAATAAAATGATATAGAAAAGTTTTATCATATCATTCAACTCAATGATAAATACGAATAATAAAAAATAAAATAATTATTATGAAATAATTAAATGAATGGTTGTAATATGTTGTGTAGCCAAATTTTGATGAGATATACATTTGTTAAACTATTTTGTAAAACTATATTTTATAGTTTCAATCACCCATAACCATCCTAGAAACATAAATATAGTGAATATATTTTTAATACATTTTTGTGAGTAAAAACTTGTCAAGATCTATTAAGGCTATATACATGTTGAAGATGTAAGAAGATAAACAAGAGAAGCACTTAAAAAAACAAGTTAGAAAAAATTAATGATGAACACAGGGAAGATTGAAGAAAATAGAAAAGTGAACAAAGAGCTCAATAAAAAGTACAATTGAAACAAATAATAGTTAACCAACAACAAGAATAGAGAAAAAAATTGAATGACAAAGAGCATATCGAGAAAAAAAGCCATAACAAATGACAAATGACCAACAACAAGAATATAGAAAAAAAATTCTAAATGAAAAAAAAACATATCGAAAAAGAAAATCACAACAAATGACAAATGAAGAAGAACAAAAATAGAGAAAATGATTGAAAAAGCTAGGCACACTAAATGACAACCAATCAACAAATATAATAGAGAAAACAAAATTCAGAACAACATAAAGCATGTTGACAAGAAAAATAGAATTCAACCAACACAACCGTAGTACTAAATGCATAACTTAAAAAAAAGATAATCCGATGAAAAAATGAAGGTTAGATTATATTGATTCCTAAGCTCAACATGCAATTCTCACAAAAAAAAATGAAGAAACAACTATTGAGATAGTCCTAGTTAAACAAATTCAAATTGAGGATAATATACCAATAGAATTTGAAGATATGAATATCGCACATAGAAGATTTTATGATGGGATTGATTGATTGGTTGATGTTAAAAAAATTCATGTGTAGGAAGATTCATATGGTGGAATTTAGATAGTGAATACAAATACATTGTTAATCATTCAGCATTGTTACTTTATTACTATTGAGTGTATTACTCATGTAACTTTTGATGTGACATTTTTTTATAGTATTCTCTATATATTATAAATGATACTTTGTAAATTTCGAATGATCAAATTCATCTTAAGCATATACATATAGATAATGATGATCATATACAATTTTCACGTGACCACACACTACTGAAACCAGTTTAGATTCCTATTATCTTTGGGCCTACCAAGCACTAAGAGGGATCAAATCCCTTGAGGTGCAAACCTTTCCTCAAGTTTTTCGCTCTAAAAAAAGGTTTTCACCTTGAGGAATTTGATTGCTCTCACGCTCAGTAGATCAAAGTTTATATATATATATATAATGAACATTAATGAATTTGATAATATAAATAAAAATAAAAATAACAAATATATGATGATGATGATGATTAATGTCCACTGAGACAGGATTTTATCTATTAGTCCTTAAGAAGGTAAGGGACTACTTAGCTTTCTTTTGAACTTCATTTTTGTGCTAAAAAATAATTAAGAGAAGCATTCCAATATCACCATAGTTTTGTTGAGTTAGAAAGTTAGGAAGGTTGGTAGTGTGAGAGATATTTTGAAATTGAGATATAATTTGGGTATATTCTAGATAATCTAAGAGAGAGTGCTTCTCATCTTCGATCCTCTTAGTGCCACAAAGTTGACAAATTTTTTTATCCCACAATGTTTTGGGAATTGTCCAACACCTAGTTTCACTATGGAGCTTGTGAGAATTTGTTCTCATTTTAGAAATGTTGATTTTCATCTTTACACTAGTCAAAATAGAGAGATACTTTTGATATTCTATATTAGGTTCAATCACCTCCTTATAATATCTTAATTTTATTTTTCTCTCAAACTCCTTATTGCACCACAATTTATCTTTGAATTTAGAAGTAATAATATTTTTAATACTATCATTATTCTATAGAATGATTTCTTCCTTTATTCCCCAATTGTTTAGACAACATTGGGCATCCTTATGCCATCCCCACTTTATCCAAAGGTGATTTTGGTTGGATTTCAAGAAATTTCGGGAAGTATCTTATCTTCAATTTTATTTGACATGTTTTTATACATCAGGTATTGATCATAGTTATGCTCTCAATGGGGGAAATGCTTGCTTTCATGAGAAGGATATGATAGGGTGTATTTCCTTTAATTTTTATATTATAAGGTATTAAATTATTTTGGATGTTCTCTATCTTTCTCGATATTCTCTAGAGATACTGCATCCCCAAACTTCACATCCATATAAAATAATAGGAGTAACGAGAGTCTCAAAGAGGAGGTTTTTCTTATCCCATATCCAAATATTTAGTAATTTACAATTGTTTTCAAGCTCGTAATAATATTTCCACCCTCCGTTTATCCTTTTCTCAATGTTATAGTTTTAGTTGAGCTTACGATGAATATTGATTTTGAGATATTTTTTTATTAAGGAACTTCCTATGAGTTGTTATTTTCATATACAAAAGTTTCATGTGTGATGTTTTTGGATTTAATTATCATAACATTCATTTTGTCGGTATTGGCAGTCATACTTGTATTGGAGAAAAAATATTTGAGGATATTTGTTTCTTTCTAGGATCACAGGGACTATACCAGTGAGAATTGGACCAACACAACCTGATTTTCCCAAATAATTTCTAACTTGTCAATATATATGCCAAAAATGGTTGGGAACAAGGGACAACCTTGCTTAACTCCAATATTACAGTTAATTTCCTTTGACCATCCCTCAATGTTCCTAAATAACATTCTCATACAACCTTGCAGCAGTAACGCTCAACTCAAAAGGAATGTTTAACTCTTCCATCCTGTTCCAAAGGTTTTTCCTAGGCACTGTGCTAAAATATTTTTTAAAGTGAGTGAAACAACAAAGGATATTTTCCTTATTATTGCAACACTCCTCCACAATTATCCTAGGCATAACAAGGTGGTTCACACTATAATGATAGCTCCTAAATCCATATCAGACTTTAGCACTTTTACATGGCTTTATACCCATATGGTCATCTTATTTTCAAAAATAATTCCATACTGCTTTGAAAAATGGAGCTAATCATAATGGTTCTATAGTTAGAGGGACTCCTTTTATCCCCACTTTTAAAAATAGGTACAATGAGGCTTTGCGTCCAAGGTTTAGGTAAGCCATATATAATTTCTAAATTCAAGAACTTGTGTATGTGAGGGATGAAGATAGGCCCTCTAATTTTTAATATTTCACCTTGTTAGACTTTAATGTCCTTAGCTTTCCCATTTGCAAGCCACCTAAAATTTAACTCTATGTCTTCCATAAAAAAACTTCAGCCTCTATATGAACATTAGGAATGGTGTCCATGGCATTAGGGTATTCGTGGATATTTTTGAGATAGGAACTCCATTCCTTCAAGGGAATCATATTATTTTCTTTAGAGTTTCAAGTTAGAATTCGCCTCCAAAAATTCTTAGGATCAAATTTAGATAGGTGCAAAATATGATCGTGTTTCCTATTAATATAACACATTTTCCCCCTTTTAATTAGGGATTTTTACATGTTATCTTATTAGGTTTTAGTAGGGGATTGGGATCGAGGGATAAAACAATGGATGCGTACATCTAGCTGGTCGATTTCTTATATTATCAAATGTTTGGGCATTTAGTTTTCCTATAGTCCTTCCCAACAATTACTACATAATCTAGTGAAATTTAGACTCTGATGGAGGATGAAATGGCATACAGAGGGGTACTTGATCGAAGGGATATTGGAGGAGATACAAAAACTATAGGGGGGAGTACTAAAGGTGGATCTAGTTAGGATATTCTCACTAGATCCAATGGGATATCTGATTTTTCGTGTTGTAATGTTGTCCTATCAATTATTTCTCCAACAAACCGGGGTTTGGTATTATCGAAGGTTGATGAAGGTTCTCTATCCTTTTCTTTCTCACCAAAGGTATGTTATGACCTTGGTGCTAGGTGTTAGGTAAATTATATGCAATAATTCAAGTTACATTTAATGTCAACCCGAGGGATTCGTAAACTTAGATGTGAAAGCATGGGAAATGCAGGAATGGATCTCTAATATATCCTATGTCAACGACAATCCAAACATGCCAAGCAAATTAAAGAAAGAAAAATCCTGCAAAGAAAGAAAAACAAGGAAAAGTGATAAAAAGCAACACCAAGGACTGTATCACTAGAAAGTGGGATAATAAATACTATAAAGGCTCGGAGTTACAATATTTCATGTATACATGCTCATGCAAGTTTCATGTATATCTAACTCAATGTATTAGTTATTCAATGATTATTTCATGTAGTGTTGCGGGAAAATAAATAAAAAATAATACAATGCAAAACCAAATGAAAGACAATGACTTTCAAGCAAATAAAATTAAAACTAGGACTCAAGGACAATTCTTCAAATGAATGCAAATGACATCAATTGAAATACAGGAAGGATGGGACCATGAAATACTAAATGAATGAAAATATATATACAATGATTTATATATGGAATAATAAATCGAGAGAAATGCACCCTAAAATCTTTGTGTTTGAATAAATAGCAGATTTGAGAATGTCTCATAAACAATTTCAAAGTCAGAAATTCAAAGTGAAGGAAGAGTAATATAATGGGAATAAATCCATTTGTGTTGAATGATCATTTTATTAATTATAGTTCCAAAAAGAATTATTTGAAGGTTGAAATGGGAACAAATCACCTCTATAAGAAATCTCTTAATAACTCAAATTTGGGCGCAACTTGATTAAAGAGGGTTTGTATTTTATTAACGGAGTGTAGAAGGTTTATAGAATCGATTTTATGGATACACAATAAAGGTTCGGCTTCAATCGATTCACTCAAGAGAAATGAGAGCGTAGCTCCATGTAAAGGGATGCTTTGTGTTTTTTTCATTGTTGTTTTATACACACACAAGAAATAATATTGGAAACTAATGAGATTACTATTTTCTAACATAACGTTTGACCAACATTTGGAAGGAAACGATGGGTAAAATTGTATAGCAATATGAGGGACGAAATCATGGTTAAGAGGGGTTGAAAGGGAGGCGCAATGGTAGGTAAATGGATTGGGAAAAAATCAAAGTGAATTGAAGGAGGATTTTGATGAAATTGTAGCAAATTTGAGAGGAGGTGTGAATGCAATTTGCAAAGGATATTTGGTACAAGAAATGAACTCAGTTTTCTTTCATACTAACAATTGTGGTCTATGTAGGAAATCGAATCTTGGCAAGGACCATTGCAAATGTACAAAGACTTTGAATGTTGAAGATCACTTGGAGAAGACTCTTGATCTGTAGGAATTCTTAAGATAAACCATCATCAACAAAACTATGATATAATCGTCTTTAATCTATAAAAACATAGAAAAAATATCTATTAACCACACTGCATGTATAATTTTTAATAATGACATTTATGAAGGTTTATGGCATAGATGGAAACATATTACTAGCAAAATACTCACTTTATTGGGCGAATAAATATGAAAATAATGGAGCCCAACACTACGGTTTTTGGTGCCAATATAGATGATCCATGTGGATATCAGTGTCCACCCACCTATTCCACAGGCTTGAAAAACAATTTTGCATCTTGGCAATTTTTTGGGTTCCAAATTTTTAGGGCCGTTTTGAGGCCCTAAATGACATTTTTGGGGGATTTGGGGCCCAGGTGACTTCCTGAGGCTTGTACTTGGTCAAGTCGAAAATTGTTCTTCTCATTTAGACCTTTCCAACGGTGTAACGAGTTCCCCAAACGAAGATTGTATGAAAAAGTTACACCCCCAGGAATTTGACATATCAACTACCCCCATCGGGGCCCGCAAACCTTTTGGTTTTTCATCTTCTGGGGTTAGGGTTTTGGATTTTACTTATGTTAAAAATGAATTTGGAGACTCATTGTAACAATCATCTTCTTGCGATTGCGATTATCCGTCACATCTCTTCTCATAGATAAGATGTCACCATTCTAGCGAGTCTTTCACTCTGTATTTTTACAGTTATGTACATTTCACACGTTAATAGAAATTGTGTATTACTGTATATCTTTGCCTTTGGTTATATTTATGATATATCTACGTTATATTATTGGTGTTATTTCAATATCTCTGTATATTTATGTTTTATATCTCCGCTCTCATTTCGTTCTAAAAAATAATCTGGATCAATGGTATCAGAGCAGGCTATTCTTGATCGTTTTTCAATGCATGTCCCTGACAAGGTCCAAGTATAACAAGTTGGATCTTGATCTTGTCTCTCTTAAATAAAATATCTCTCACACGCCCAAGAAACCCTCTATGGTGGAAGAAAAGAAAAACGACAGAGCATACGATTCTATTAATATGTTGTTTGAGCAAGCTCCCATGCGACAGAGGGGCAAAATGATGGAGAATTTTTCTCACATCCTTCAATGCTTGTCTATAAAAACAGGCATGTCTTCATCAAGTGGCCACTTTGGAGGCACATTGCCTTTCAAGGGACAAGTTAATTTTGATATTCCCATATTTGAAGGACATATAGAAGTAGATGCCCTAGAAAAATGGTTAACTCTACTAGAAGGTTATTTCTTTGTTCATAATTTATCTGATAGGGAAAAGATCACCTTCTCACTCCTTAAGGATCTCCCCCATGTCAAACATTGGTGGGAAACTTACTGGGATAAAAGTTCCACAAAGGAGTCTGGAATATATGGGGTTGATCCCATTTGGGATTTTTTTGTGGATGCGGTCAAGGAACAATATTACCCTGTTGGAAACTATGAGGACCAATATATGAGATGAACCACACTGCGGTAAGAGAGGGGCCAAGAAATTATGGAGTTCACCAATACCTTCCATACCTTGTGCACCAAGCTGGGTATCAAAGAATCTGAACAACATTTGGTTCTGAAATATCACAGGGCTCTACATAGATACATCCAGACTGAAATGGATTTTTTGGACATCTCATCACTCGGTGCTACTTATCGATATGTTGTTAAAATCGAGTAGAAATTCAAGCACGAGAACAAGCTAGATTTTGGGTCTGCAAATACGCAGCAACAAAGGTATGATAAATACGGTCCTAACAAACAGCTTCCCGAAAACCAGTCTAAGCCACAAGAAAAGAAGGGTCATGGGAAGACGAAAAAGGACACCGAAAAATGGTGCAATTTCCACAAAATCAATGAATGTCTCTCTAAACAGTCATTGGTGGCTTATATCAAAGACAAGGATCTGAACCCTAATTCACAATCGGATTTAGAAAATAATGATAGAAGACAGATCATCGACAGAGACCCCACTATTATTGTCGTGACCGCAACAATTCAACCAGAAGAACCCACTGATCCTGAAGAGGGGGAGCTCCTTTTTCATTCAAATATGTGGGTGAAGGGGACCCCACTGCATTTTATTGTTGATAGTGGAAGACAAAAGAACCTCATCTCAGTAGAGGTTGTCAAACAGTTGGGATTGTCGAAAACACCACACCCGCAACCATACAACATCAAGTGGCTTCGCTAGGGACGAGATCTTCATGTCAGTCAGCAGTGTTGATTTTCATACGGAATCCATCCTTTCAAGGATGAGGTATTATGCGATGTTTCTCTACTAGATGTCTATGATGTTATCTTGGGCCAACCATATATGTGGAACCGCCATGCTATCTATGAGTCTCGACCCCGTAGTGTCATTGTTACTCTGGGGGGTCATTTCTATAGGATACCAGAGGTAGTTCAAACAACTATCCCACCTTAAAAATGTTGTAAGCTAGTGTCTCATACTACAAAATTCATCTTCTTCACAATTTTTTCAAAAGGTGAACAAAAGGATACTGCAACCACTACAACCTCGGCCCAATCACCTTCTATCCAATAGAAGCATGTCAACAAGGTTGCAGCAAAGCGCAAAAGATTCCTTCTGCACACAGTCATCTCATGTAGCTAGAATGGTTAAAAATGTCCAACGCTTCTAGCCACAGGTTCATGACAACCTTCAACAAGCTAATAAATGCAACTTCTCTAGCAAGGCAAGTAACTCACCAAGATTTAGATCCAGAAAATGCTTCCCCCTCTCCCCCGGGAACTCAACGCAATGGATACCATTGCTTCCTAAGGATGGAGTATTGATCCAAGTTGATATCGGTGGCCACCCACCTATTCCACAGGCTCGAAAAACATTTTTCCATCTTAGCAGTTTTTTGGCAGTTTTTCGGATTCCAAACTTCTGGGATCATTTTGAGGCCCTAAATGGCATTTTTTGGGGATTTGGGGCACATGTGATTATCAAAGGCAGTTACCTAGACTAGTAAAAAATTGTTCTTCTTAGTTAGACCTTTCCAACGGTGTATCGAGTGCCCCAAACGAAGATCGTATGCAAATGTTACGCCCCTAGGAAGTTGACGAATCAACTACCCCCATTGGGGCTCGCAAAACTTTTGGCTTTTCATCTTCCAGAGTTAGGGTTTTGGATTTTACTTATGTTAAAAAGGCCTTTGGATCTCCATTGTAACAATCATCTCCTTGTGAATGCGAGTAGCCATCACATCTCTTCTCAGAGATAAGATGCCACCATTCTAGCGAGTCTTTCACTCTATATTTTTACAGTTCTATACATTCGCAGATTAATAGAAATTGTGCATTACTGTATATCTTTGCCTCTGTTTATATTTCTGATATATCTATGTTATATTATTGGCTCTCTTTCAATATCTTTGTATATTTTTGTGTTATATCTCCGCTCTCATTTCATTCTCAAAAATAATCTAGATCAATAGAGATAAGGGGAGAAGAGTTTGTTGGGGGTAAAATTGACCAATTTTTTCTATAAGGAGGACCTTGGTCGAGATTTGGACTTGGGTTGGAGAAGAAAAAAAAAAGTGTTTTAGGAGTCAGGGAGGAAGATATTTGATGATGGTCGATGAAGATATCCATTTAGACTAGATTCTCAATCCATCGAAAAGAAATTTTGTGGGGAAGTTTTTAAGGTGTCGGGTTGGAATGGAGTAGATTTTTAAGTGGATATGGCATGCCTAGTTCCCCTTTCTCAGTTGTGGACTTCCATTCCATATCTTGATGAGGGACTCGATGGGGTTCATAATTATTTTAGTGGAGGACACAAACCTAGTTTTAAATGGCACATAGTTCCTGGATAGCTCTATGCTATCTCTCAAACCATGCACCCCTCTCTTTGATCAAAAGGAAAATTCAGTGGTTGTACCCTAGTGTGGGTAAAGAAACTCAATATATTAATTGAATTCTAGTTAGAACCGACTATTAGAGAAATTGGCGACATCATTAATAAAACCTTGTTTGTTGAAGACAATTTCATGGAAATTGAATTCAGCTCAATTGTCGAATTACTTTTGGAGCTAGATATTAGTAAAGTCCCGTTAGAATCTATGGATTTTTTATGGATGGATAAGCAACATGCCCAAATATTGGACTACTTGAACATTTCGTTCCAGTGCACTCGGTGCCATGGATATGGACATGTATTCAAGGATTGCTTGAATACCTTGATCCAGAAAGTTTGAAGAAAAAAGGAGGCATTGAAGATGTTCCCTTGGATAAGGAAGGAGAAAACATTGATCCAAAATGTTTCAAACCAATGGAAGGATTTGACCTTGGCATTCCCACTTATAGGTCCCTATTTTTCTTGGCAAGTGGGGAAAGAGTCTCAGGTCAAGATCATAATGGATTCCATTATGGGTTGTCATAGGCATATTTTTATTCCAGAGGATCTTGTGCATCACTTGCAATTGATTGGGAGAAATACACTTAACTTGGTTCCCATGCCTTTTGAAAAAATGATGTGGAAATAAGGGTTGGTGAATTCTGAAGACCTACGTCTTGAGGGGTATTGGGTGAGATGGTAGACATTATTCCTCTAAAAAATACAAAAACTCATATCAATATTAGTGATCTCCCAAATGAGCTAATTTGGGGTTTAAATAAGAATGGGGGTGCATACACTGCAAAGTTGGGTTATCAAGCACTCTTTCCACTTGGAAATGTTGAAGTTCACTTGTGGTGAAAGAGCCTTTGGAAGGTGAATCTACCCTTAAAACCAAGCTACTAATATGGTTATCCATATCCAGGAAGGTCTTCACATGGGACCTTCTTCAAAAAAAGGGAAAGTTGAGGCCTAGTAGATGTCCTTTATGATTTTCTTAGGAGGAAACTAATGCTCAACTCTATCTCAAGTGTGATGATAGCGCCAAGGTTTTGCAAGAGGTAGAAGATTCCCTTGGTTTTGATTTTCTTTAAAATGATTCTACTATTGAACTTTTCTTTCAATCCTAGTTTTGAAGGAAGGAGCTGGAAAGTTATAAGGTGGTGCCTTTTCTTGCTCTCTAGGGAATACAATTGGAAAGGAACTCCTCTCTGTGCAAAGGATAACTCTTTCCTACCATTCAAGTCTCATATTGTTTGTTGGCGTTACTACCTTTTTATAAGGTTTCTCCAAAATTTAAACCCCCCTAGTATATTGGTGAATTTCATGTGGATCAATCACTTCCATGGGGACTATTTGATGAATCTTTTCAGGGATAGGATGAGGGGGTGAGCCTTAGATTTTCCTTAAACTTATCTAATACATAGCATTTTCATTTTAAAGCTAATGGGCGAAGGGGAACAAACATTTTTGTTAAATTCATGGCTCTCCTCTATCTATCGAATTTGTTGTGTATCATCAAATAAATTCTTTATAGGGCTATGGAGACTCACTATTGGTTATGGACTAGATGAATCAACATGTTTAGGTATAGGATTTTAGATCTATTGTGGTGGTAAAGTATCTAAAGCAAGTGGCCAGTATTTTATGTCATATTAGATTTTTCGATGTTTATCATGAACATAACTAGGTGGCTCACAAACTCTCCAAAAAAGGGGCCAAAGATTTCATAGAATCATTACTTTTTATCTGCATTGGAAAATAGGAATTGTGAAGTTCTTATAAAATCAATGTTAACTGATTTGAGTTTTATTTAAATTTGTAATATGTCATTATGTCATTTATGATCGAGTCGTGAGCAAAAATTGTCGTGTGAGTTCTTTTTTGTAAGTTATCTATTATTTTCTTCAGTTGTGGTGTGAGTTCTTTTTTGTAAGTTATCTATTATTTTCTTTGGGCAAACAACCATTTTTTAATTGGACAGTGAGTTTTTTTATGAATAACAGTCAACTGTCATGAAGTTATTTGGTTTCATACCCTTAAAAAAGGGTTTTTTGGATAATTCCTTGTGCACCTTATGATTGATTTTTTTATTCTTCTTAAATAAGAGATACATTTTTTCCTTGGATATTATTTATCTTATTAGATTTTAATAAATCATTAGAATCATCCTAATGTCTTTCCTAGTTCTTATATGAAGGGTTGGTTGTTCTAATTTTGTTTTTACAAAACACTTAGATAGAGAACTTAATAAGGGAAGTACAAAGGGTTTTCATAAAATTATGACAAAGGTATTTGATATTGTTTTTATAAGATAAGATGTTTAATTCACTACTTAAATTCTTTAAGAAATGATCAACTTTAATTTTGTCAGAAAGAAGAAATTTTCTTTAATAGGGATTTTTTGCATGGAAAACTTCAGAGCTAGGATTAGAGGTCTATGGTTAGAGTAGGGTTCATGGTCATTTAAGAGATCAAAATTTATTATTTGGTTGTAAATGGAGATATCATATATCACATAATCCGCAACACCACTTCCTAGTCTATGAAGATAAGTCATCTAGTTGGAGTTTGACTAATTCATTACCCCATTGCAAATTATTAGTTCTTGAGAACTAGAAACCTTAACTAGCTCGGTACTAAGAAAATTCTTACTCAAGTCTTCAAAGATTCTCTTGTATCTCTTAGCTAAAACAAGGACCTCATCTAGCCAAAAAAGATTAGGGTTCGAATCATTGCTTAAAAGAATAACTTTTAGTTGCATGTCTATCATTAAAGTATCCAAGGAATGTGATATTACCTTCATTTCTAAGGCACTATTATAGGGACAATCTTTATCTAGAATGTTTTTCTTATAGAAAGTAGAATTAATTGGCCCAAAACAACATATCACTATTTAAATTTTGTTAGCATTAATGTCTGAAACCTCTATCCAAATGTATTGATTGAGAGGGTCTATCTTAGAAAGCCTAAGGAGAAAGGTTATTTTTTATGTAACAAGCTATGCCTCCAATCCCTCTGCAATATGATTTATTGTTCTATGTTAAGGACTTTAGAGTCTTCATGCTCCCAAGTTGGAACTAGATAAATAATATACATATAATGAATTTTATAATATAAATGCTGCTCATATAAATGCAAATAAATATAATGAATTTATGTGTATTTTATAATAAATTTATTTTTAATATATATATATATATATATATATTAATATTATTATTATTATTATGTATTTTATGATAAATATAAAAATAAATAAATATTTGAAAATGTTTTATAATAAATTTATTTTTAATATATATTTTTATATTAAAAGATATACTAAACTCCATTATATAAACATAACTTCAAAATGTTCATATATAGATACAATTTTAAGATATTTATCATTTGTACAGATAAGGTTGAGAAATTCCGAAAGTAGTACTTAGACTACTATGTCGTATCTATGTAGAAAGTTGGCTCTCATGTTTGAAGTAAGCTTAAGGGAGAATCTTCAATTCTAACAAGATAAGACATAGATGGGATAAGAATTAGACATAGATGGGATAAGAATTAGAGGACAAAAGAAGATGTTGATCCCACTTCAATTATACCACGATAAGGGGTATATGGGATAGTGGTCCTACTAAATGTTAAAAATATTCGATGGTGGTTTACCTTTTGTCCTAACAACTTAGGGTATGCATCCTTTTATGACAAAAGTGATAAAGGCATTAAGGCCACCCAGCACTTTTCTTTTGCCCCTCGTGCATCCACGATTCTCTAATAATTACCCTATCCTCGAATGACTACCCTATCCTAAGTTCGCTCGAATAACTACCCTTATCAACCCTACCCTCGAATAACTACCCTATCCTAAGTTCGTTCGAATAACTACCCTTATCAACCCTACCCTCGAATAACTACTCTACCCTACCCTAAGTTCGCTCGAATAACTACCCTACCCCCTATCAACCAATCACTCTTACTATTCCCTTTCCTTCGCGTGATGCATAACTTTGCGAAAAGACCAAGAGAGAGACTTCATAAAATAAAAAGGAAAAGAAAATCAACCACAAAGAGACGGTGGCAGAATGCGAATGTTTAACGGCCACAACCGAGAGGCCGCTCCGTGGGGTATCGTCGCCTTTGCTGATCTCCGCATATCTTCATTCACTGGAAACTCGGCACAACAGTTAATAACTATAGCTATAAATAGGAACTACCTTCCCAACTGTTATCACAAATCTCATTTGATTTGGATGCACCGCTGACTGCTCCACTCATCTGCATCACT
>JASDQU010502620.1:12000-28829 GCA_032191745.1 Picea mariana | reverse complement strand
TATTGAAAATATCCATAAAATCTTTATCATTGAAGATAATTTTATATATGCAGAGAGCATGTTATACAATTTTCTTATGCTTTGAACACATTATTCACTCATTTTTATGAGGATTCTATATTTTGTATTTTGAATGGATTTTAGTTTTGAACACATTATTCACTCATTTTTATGGGGATTCTATACTATTTTGTATTTTGAATGGATTTTAGTTATAACAAGGCTGAGAACATATATCTGCAACTATTTATGAATGCAACTTATAGTTTATAGTTAAGACAAAGACAAAATTAGAATGATTTATTCTTAAATCTTAATTAAATTTGGAAAGATATGGACAATTTTGTTTTTTAACACAAATGAATACGAAGTTTTGGGCAAATTACATTAGTGACTAATAATGAATCATCAAATTTTACCAAGTTTTGTGCAGCACTTCTCCTAAACGATCCTTGATTAATATATTGAAACTGTACAATGTGCGTGTTCCATGTAAGTTTAAGTATCGCAGTGGAAAGAAACTAACACATGTTGGATGGAGAATAGAGTGCTTGACACGTTGGAATAGAGTAGTTGGCAATTTTAAGCAGGCGGGTTGCCTTAGTTGCTTCGCTGAGGAGCATTTGACAGGTTTTGAAGCTCACACGAGAAGGTTGCTCGGTGATTAAAACAACTTTTCTTTTCTGGTTAGGCATGAAGGAGCTATGACGAAGAAACACTGCTCTCCCATGCGTGAAATCAATGAAGAAGATGCGATGGAGAAAACTTGTGCCTTTCACGAGGGATAACCACCCAGGAAAATCCTTTTCACGCAACTCTTCGCACGCAAATCCCAGTTAAGTCTTTTCCTTTACTGCATGGCTTTGTTGCTGGTGAACGCGAAAACCCTGGAACTCGAAGGCGATCTATAAAGTGGGATAGTTCAGTTCAGAGACCTTCATTGCGACTCAGGGAGCCAATTTAGCTTATCACACAAGGGAGCCATACACTAGCAGGAGCAATCTAATCTTGCACATCACCTCTGGTATGTTACTACTGTGATCTTCAATATTGCGTTCTTATGCTCTCTAGAAGCTTTGCTCTCACGAAATTAAATTAAAATAAAAGGAAAATCTCTTCCTACGTTGCAGACCAATATACAAGCATTTCTCAAGATATGCCAGTCATTTTTCAGGTAAAATAATGCATTATAGAAGCACCCAAAAGGAGAGGCATTTCCACTTATCCTGCTGCAAAACTCCATATAATTGGGCCCACTATTGCACACCAAATATTTGCATAATCCTTCATAACTACCACTTTTCAATCAACGAGGGTATCTCACTTGAGCTCCAAATCCATATAAAGCACTATAGTGAACCCATTTTTAGAAATCTATAATACATTTCCTCGCTTTCTTTGTGATTGATAGCTATAGAATTGGTTCAAGGACTAGATGGGTACATTAGATATCTGAAAATACCGGTTGGGTTCATCTGGAAAAACTATAACAACATTTGGGTTTATCATAAAATTGAAAAACACTAGTTGGGTGCATCAGAAAACGCCATGAATATGGCCAGAAAGCCCCGTATAACCATAGCTGGAGTAGGAATGCTGGGCCTCTCTGTTGTGAATAGTTTAATGGAGGCCTGTGCATCAACCCAATTGGATTTTGTGGTCCTTGAGTCTAGCAATCGAGCTAGAGGAAAGATCTGCAATGCTGAATTCTATGGCTAAAGAGTAGAAAGGGGAAACATGGATTCATGGCATGGAAGGGAACCCTGTATATGCCATTGCTAAGCAGATTGGCGCCATGGAGGATAGGGGGAAAACATGGAAGTTCATCAATGGTAGAAGGAGGGTTAGTGGTACCTCCATTTTTGGTAGATCCAAAGGGTAAAATGTACAAGGGCGTATTGGCTAACGTGTAGAATCTAATGAAAAACAATTATATTATTTTACCAGATAGTTTTGTTGGGGAAGAGCCCAATACAAATGGGTGCAACGTGCTAGTGCTTCTACTAATGCACCAAAATATGATTACCAACTTAACGAGAACTCTACAGAGTTCTCTCTTTTTGGGGGTCAAGTTTTTTATCCTGTTTTTAAAAATGGTGCTACCCTTAGCACCCTTTCCTTTTTAGATGGTTTTTAGATATTTTAAATTTTTCGATCCACAATGTTTCCACATTATTTTTTTAAATGCTTGTTTTTTATGTATTTTCAAATTTTTTCAATTTTTTTTTTTTTTTTATTCAACTATGATTTTAGTAATTTTTCTATGCTCCTTTCAATCTTATAAATATTTTTTTCCATTTTCTTTTTTGAAATTAAGTTTTTTCATGTAATTGTGTCTCCTTAATTGATTTATTGTTCCATACTTTTAAAATGTAGTAAAAAACATCGTTTTTAACATATTGTTCATCATTACTTCAATACATAGAAAATAATTGTACTAAAATAACATTATTTTTTAATATTTAAAAAACAAATATAATTAAAATTTCTTTTGATAAATTAAAAACTTAAAAAACAAAGAAAAAAAACAATTAAAATTAATAATAAAAAAAAGCAAAAGCAAAAGCAAATTTATATAAAAAATAAAATAAAGAAAAGCTTAAAAACCAAATAGAAAAAAAAACCAAGAAATTAAATTTATTTATAAAAACTAAGAGAAAATGAAGATTTGTTTTTTTTAAAAAAAGTAAAAAAATAAATTTATGGCTAAAAACACTTTAAAAAAATTAAAAATCACAAAAACAAAAAAAAATTGTATAAAAGCTAAATCAAAAATCTTAAAATAATTTTTTTAATACAAAATAAATAAATAAACTAATAAAAAAACCCAAATTTATAAAACAAATAACAAAAAATTATATTAAAAATCTTTAAAAACTAATTTAAATATTAAATTTTATAAAAATTAAAAATAGTTTATATATATTATATATAGTTTATATAATATATATAAATAGAAGTGAGAGCCACGAGCTAGGTCAGCTAGTTAGAGCTGGGCAATGCCCGACATAGTCAGCTCTCACTTCTATATATATGTTTATATAATATATATATAAACTATATATATAGTTTATATATATTATATAACATATATATAGTTTATATAATATATAAACTATATATAGAGAGAGATTATAAAACCAGAGTAGGTCTCTTTCATCCCTTCATAGGAGCCATGTTGTTATTCAAATATCTTAATATTGGCATTCTATAAAGTGTTTTTTGCACTTTGAAATTAAAATTTAATAAATATTAGATTTTTTTTAGACTGCTGGAATTTGAAATTAAAATTTTTAATTTAATTAAAATTCATTTTTGAAATTGAAATTTCTAATTTAATTAAAAATCACTTTGAAAATCAAATATGTTAAGCATGATAATAATTAATTTTTAAAATGTTGTGTTGGTGAAATGTTTTTTTGATAAAAAATTGCATTTATTTATGTATAATTTTATTTTAATAGTTAGTTTTCTATAAATCTTACATTAAAAATTGTATATATATATATATATATATATATATATATATATATATATATATATATATATATATATATATATATATATATTTGTAAATAAAGAGAGAGAACCTTGTATTATATCATCATGAGTGTACATCTCTATATCTTTTGGCAACCACCTGTTCCACCACATAAGGGAAATCAGAACATGTGGCTCCAAACGGTGGTATGACTATAATGACAAAGTTTCAGTTTACAAAATTTGGAGCGAAAGCTAAGAATTTAACATGAGATTCATTCCCCTTAACTAGCCTAGGGCAGAATTCTTTCAGAGCCCCCATTTCTATGATGGTTACAAAACTGTAAAAAAGAGTAAAAATAAAATCACTATTCATTCTGAAAATGAGAATTGACATGAACCAAAGACAGGGGTGGGTCGCGTCAAGCCTTTAGGGAACCTGAATGTCCATGGATGGTGTAGGTTGGGACGAACTTCTACTTGCAGGTGGGGCATTGAGCTTGAGAAGGGGCGTCTGAGAGTGCTTCGAACATCAGACATAATCGTTGATGGATGGTCATTTGGTCGTGCACTTGCTCATCCTGCCATTGATGGATGTCAAAGAGAAGCTCCAAGTGCTCCGCTGTGAGATGAAATATGTGGTGTGAGCTATCGTCAGCACCGTCATTGCCTTCTTCAACACTGACCTTGCATGTGTCTTCAACACCATCATTGCCATCGTCACCCCTGTCATTGCCTTCTTCAACACCAACCTTGCCTGTGTCTTTCCCATCTCCTGTTAGTTGCCAACTTGGGGGGATTTCCTCCTCCACAATGCAACCCCCTTCCCACCAGCGTGACTAAAAGTCAGAGGAGGTGGAGGGGCTGAGAGTCGCGGGGGACCCTTACAATTGTACCAGGCTCGGGCCAGGTTGAGGAGGAGGCTCAACCTCTTCCACCTTCGTGCCCGAATGCTGAGGTGACAAAAGTGCTTCCTCTTTGGCTGTGTTGGGGAAAGTCGAAGCGAGTTGGGATGGCTGAGGAGAAAGCTTAGTCGGGGACATGGTTTCTGATTTGGGAATGCGTAAGGGAGGTTGAGCTTGAGTCTAGGGCGAGGTGGGTGGGTTTTCATCTTTTGGAATGCGAAGGGTGGATTGAGATTTTCTAGAGGGTCTGCGGGGTTGGCTGAAATGAGCTATCAAGTCTCTTTGAGAAGCTGTGAGCCGATTATCTCGAGTGAAGGCATTTTTGTTCCTGGTGGAACACTTTGGCTTGCCTTTGTCTCCGGGCATGGTGAGAACCAGGGAATGAGGGTGATGTTGGTCTGAGGAAATACGAAGGTCGCACTGGAGGTAAGCGAAGAGGCCAGGAGGGCCAAGAAGCACATAACAGAGGTGGTAGCTATCAAACATCGAGTGAGAAGAGGCGCCTTGGTCAATTTTAATGCCGTTGAGTGCCATTGAAGTCCCTCCCATATCCATTGAAGGCTGACAAGACTGGTTCAAGCATCTAGTACCAGTGGCCTGGCTGGAGCGCTCCTCCATGGGCTTCCGCAGGCGCACAGAGTTAATATCCCCTATGGTGTATTCCATGGGGAGTTAATAGCGTCGGGGGTGGTGGATCGGGGTATTAACTCTCCTTGCCAGCTGCTCCTTCCACATGTCCCCCCTGTCTTTCCATTTGTCACCCCATCTGGGTGAGGGTAGTCTCTTTGAGCCAGCTCCTAGCATTGAGTCCAAATTGTCGAGCTCTGGGACCGTCCAAGTATCGTGAAGGTGATTTGTCGAGTGAGGTCCACCCTAGCATTAGCAAGTTTGTCAGCCACTTTGTTTGCATCTCTCTTCATGTGAGAGGTGATGATAGTTAGAGAGGGTCTTCGTAATTCTTGAAAGATGTATAGAGGGCCCAGTAGGCGCTAGCTTGGGGTGATCTTTTCTAGGTTTCTTCCATTGATGATTTTGGAAGCTAGCTCAGTTATAACCTTTGAGTCTCCTTCGATGATGAGATAGGCAAGATTGTGGTCCAGGGCTAGTAGGACTCCTCTGATCATGCCCCAAATCTCCACCGAGTTGTTGGTATCATGCCCTAGGCTTTCTGCAGTTATGTTGTGTATTCTGCCAAGACTATCCCTTATTACCGCACCCGCACCAGAGGGGCCTGGATTGCCTTTTGAAGCTCCATCGAAATTGATTTTGTGGAAGCGAGGAGGGGGGGGGGCACCAGATTGAGGGTCTGGTCAGTAGAGAGGAGGGGGTGGGGAAAAGGTTGAAGAGAGCCTGAGGCCCCAGGAATTGAGAATTAGGAGTTCTGCAGGGTTAGAAGGTTGGTCATCTTTAGTCCAAGGTTGTAGCTGGAGGGTTTCTTGAAGGTTCAGGAGGATGGTGGACCAAAGGCTAGCGGGGGTGGAGGGTTTTGAGAAAAAGATTCTCCTATTACATTCTTTCCAAAGTTGCCAAACTATGAATCTTGGTAGGAGTTGCCAGATCCTATTGAGAATTTGGCATTTGTAGGGTCCTAGTCCCTAATTTCTGATTGTGTTTGTGATACTACTCTGATCTCGATGAGTTCTCTGCAGATGCTGAGTGGCATGATCCCAAATATCAGTGCTGGTGGCGCAACTGTTGAGAAGTTGTTCCATGGTCTCCTCATTTTTATTACATAGATGGCAGATCAAGGGGCCAATAAAGCCTCATTTTCTAAGATTATCCCAGGTTAGGATCTTTTTCTGTAAGAGGAGCTAGAGGAAAGTGGAGATTTTTGGCCAAAATTTTGACTTCCAGACCGTGATCCAAATGGGATCCTCTGGTATGGATTGAAAACCCTCTTGTAGAGCATATCCTTCTTTGAGAGTAAAGTTGTCGTTGGGTGAGTTCCCCCATCTGATTATGTCTGGGGCATTGCTGACTCGAATTCTTCGAGGAGCAAGCGCTTGAGTCTAGTTCTGCAAGTTGCAGTTTTCTGTTATCTGAAGGTTCTGAGGCGTGGACTTCCAGGTTCACTAGGAATGATTGTTTGGATTGTTTATCCATATGTTAGCTACTTTAGATGTGGCAAGGTTTTGTATGTGGTTTTCATAGTGTTGAAGAGTTTCATTTGATTGAAGGGGTGGAAACTGTTTCCAGGCATCAGTCCAGAACCTGACATTTTGACCATTGTTGATTTCTCAGAAGGCATGTTCCTGGATTAGTGGTCTATTCCTCCAGGCAACATTCCAAATGTTGGAGCCTTGAATTTTATCTTGCATTCGGATCCAGTGTGATTGTTGGATGTCTGGTGCATATTTTTGTTTCCAAAGATGGGCCCATATTTCTATAGGATTTTTCATCCATCTCCACCAAATCTTTGCTCCCATAGTGTTATTGAGCTTGCTAGGGTCTCTGAGGCCAAGACCCCCCAGGGCTTTGGGTTTACAGACTTTTTCCTAGCTGACTAGATCCCATTTCTTGTCTGGGTTGTGGCCATGCCAAAGGAAGGTTCTCTGAAGATTTTGTATTTTCTTTATGACTGATTAGGGGGCAGCAAGCATGTAAAAAAGATAGGCGGGAATGGCTTGGAGAATGGATTTGAGGAGAGTGATTCTGGCTGGGAGATTGAGAGAGCGAAAGGTCTAGCTGTTGAGACGATTGGAGATGGAGAGGAGGAGAGAGTCCCATGAAAGGTTTCGGGCTATCGAGTCGGACAAGGGGAGGCCTAGGTAGTGAGTTGGTAGGGAGCAAACCGGTATGGAGAGTAGCTGAGAAACATGTTGTTGGACAACTTTGGGGGTATTGAAGAAGAAAAGTTGTGATTTTGCAAGGTTGAAGGAGGTGCCAGTAGCTTCACTAAAGTCTGAGAGGATGGAATTGAGCTTGTTGGCTTCTTGCGCCGTGGGGGTGTTCATGAGCATCGTGTCATCTACAAATTGACTGTGGGAGGCTGCGGGTTGGAGCCCATGAAGGGGGAGGCCTTGCAGAGAGTCATTTTCTATTGAGGTTTTTATGTAACATCCCAGGCCCTCTGCCATTATTACAAAGAGAAATGGGGAGAGAGGGTCCCCTTTCCTTATTCCCCGAGAGGGGGAGAAGGGTAGGGAGGGGGATCCGTTGACAAAGATTGAGAAGAAGGTGGAGGAGATGAGGTTCAAGATCTAGTCAATCTAGGTAGGGCAGAAGCCAAAAGCTGTAAGGATTTCTTTTATATAGTGCCAGCTTAATTTGTCAAAGGCTTTGGAGAGGTCAATCTTGAGGAGCATACTTGGCGTACGTGTGATTTTGAGTGAGTGGATGATCTCATGAACCAAAATAACACTACCCATTATTTGTATTCCTTCAACATAGCCCGACTGCTCCTTGGGGATGATGAAAGGGAGGATTGGCTTGAGTCTGAGAGATATTACTTTCGAGATGATTTTGTAGATCACATTGGAGAGTGTTATGGGTCTGAAATTTTTTGGATTGGTGACCCTCTCTTCTTTGGGTATCAGGGTGAGGAAGGTGGCATTGAGGGTTGGGAGGACTTTGCCAGAGCTGCATGATTCCTCCACCAGTTGCCAGACTTCCTCTCTTAAAATGGGCTAGCAGGAGTGAAAGAAGTCCGTTGTGAAGCCATCGGGCCCGGGAGCCTTTCCCGTGGGTAACTCCTGTATGGCCAAATCCACTTCAACTTGACTTATGGGGGTCATGAGGGCTTCATTTTTCTCTGGAGTGATGAGTGTGGGGATGTTGGCTGTCACTCGCCCTATTTCCTCAGCTTGGTTCACCGGTGCTTCTGAGAGGAGGTCCTGGTAGTAATCAGTGAACTCTTGAGTGATGTCCTGATGAGTGAGAAGGGTGTTTCCCTGAGCATTTTCTAGCTTGGTTATGCGGTTGATCAAGCGCCTGTGTATCATCGAGCGGTGGAAGAATTTTGTGTTTTTTCCCCTTCTTTTAGCCATTGAATTTTTTATTTTTGTCTCTAGAGAATTTCTTCCTGATTTAATCTCTCTTCCAATTCTTATTTGATTTGTTTCTCCTCCTGCCGTTGATCTGGGGCGAATCTGGTTTGAATGACCATCTTTTGAAGGGCTTCAAGTTTTTGTTCCAGGAGTTTTCTTTATTGAAAAATATTTCCAAAGACTTATTTGTTCCACTTCCGCACTTGCTGCTTGAAGTATTTGATCTTTTACTGGAAGAAGTACATCTTGTTTCCTTGTTGGATCTCTGTTGTGTCCCACCATTGTTGTGCCAAGGTCTATAAGTCTGGATGTGAAAGCCAAAACTTTTCGAATCTGAAGGGTTTGAGCTTGGGGGGAGGCCATCGTGTCGACCCATAGCTGAACAGGCCAATGATCTGAGCTCGGTTTAGGAAGGATTGTGGACTCGATTAGTGGGCCTTCCAATAGAAGGGTCTCTGAAAGAAGAAAGCGGTCGATCCTGTAGGCAATTTGTTGGGGTCCCGTTCGCTTGTTCGTCCAGGTGAAGATTCCATTTTCATTTTCAATGTCTATGAGTTTGTGAAGATCCAGGAGTTCCTGAAATTTTGCACTGTCTTGTTCCAGTCTTTTCTTCCCGCCCCTATTTTCCTCCAGAGTGAGGATCATGTTGAAGTCTCCACCCAATATCCATCGCTTATGGAGTTGAGGTAAGCTAGGTTCTGAAGGAAGAGTTCTTTTTCCTCGATGTTCTGTGGTCCATAAGCATTGGTGATCCATCCATGTTTATTCGAGCCAATTTCTCGATAATGCACTGTGAGGGAGCCCTGTGTTGAGAGGCCTTGGTTGAGTATGACTAAGTTTGGGTTCCAAAGAATTTCCAGGCCACCGACCGCACCTTTCGAGTCTGTGTGGTAAGAATTGCAGTTGCACTAGCATCTTCTGAAGATCTCTTCTGCAGTCTGACCTACACATTTTGTTTCTTAGAGGAGAAGGATGTTTGGGTCTTTCGATTTAATGCAGTTGTGGAGGATCCTTTGCTTGGATCTTCCATTGAGGCCCCTGATGTTCCAAGTGATGACTTTCATAATTTAACAGTTGGGTTGGTGGGAGAAGGAGCTCTCTGATAGTTGTTGTATCTGTCCTGAGTTGATCATATAGTTGCCATATTCCTTGATGAGCTGCTGCACTGATTTCCTTCCTCCTTTTGTTCTCTTTTGTGTTTCTTCTTTGGCCTGAGTTAGGATCTTCTCTTATGCTTAGTCGTAAGGTTTCTCCTGCTGACGAGTCCAGAAATAATTTGTGCACTTTCCTTAGTTGTTCTTCAGGTAGGGTTTGTAGATCTTTCTTGTTGAGAGCTTCTTCTAGTCTGTCGAGATCTATTTCTGCTAGGTCTTGTTCATTCATAGCCATGACTGTGTCTTCCTCCTTATCTGGTGCCTTGCTTGAGTTTGGGGGATAACTCAAGGTTTCTTGGGTTGGGGTCTCCTTTGGTTGCCAACTTTCTTTATCGTTGGTGCCATCTGCTCCTATTGTTTTATGGGGGTTTTCCACCTCTTCTGCCTCTAGTAGTTTTGTAAGGGCTTCGAAGGAGTTGGTGTTAGGGTGTTTTCGGCTGTTGTTGACCGCTGGTTTTCTCTACATTTTCTTTCTGCGATTATGTACTTGGGTAAAGCCATCCTTTGGCTTTTCTTTCTTGACTGGCTTTAGGGGGGCATTGAGGGGGCAGTCTTTGAAGAGGTGTCCATGCTCATGGCATTTTCTGCATCTGAATGGTACATGCTCATAATCTATTGTTTGTGCCCACTCCTCATCTTGGTATTCCAGGGTTATCGAGCCTGGGAGGGATTTGTATATGTCCATATAGATGCATATTCTAGCATAGGAGGTGTATTTTCTATGCTTAGTGGCTTCTGAGGATTTGACATGTTTCCCCTAGAGTATTGCCTATGCCTGACAAGATTTCTTCTAGCCAAAATTCTTGAGGTAGGGAATAGAGATGGATCCATACCGAGGCATAGGTGAAGTTCTCTTTCTGCAGGGAGAAGCGTTATGTCCAGAATCACAGTTGTAGAAGTAGGGTCCTCCTTTGAATACACGGTCTTTGTCCTCCAGATTGTAGAATATAACTGTGAAGAATCCCTTAGAACTCAGCTAGAGCTCGTAGTCTCCCCTGGGGTTCCACTAGGTTTTGATCCATCGAGCTAGGTCTCTTTTTGAGGGCCAGAGGCCTAGGAGCTTGCCTATGAGGGCATGATCCCTCATGAAATGGGTGTGCTATCCTATTCTGTTGCTTTCTATAATGTATCTTGGTGTCGTCTGGCTCTGCGGAATGCATTTTCCTGGGAGCCATGAACAAGCTGCTTTTGGATGCGAGGTCTCTGCATCCATGTGTGTTCCCTTGCTACTGTTCGTTTCGTCCTGCAAGAACCGCTCTCTCAGATGCTGCAGTGGTTCGAATGATGGTCTGCGCGTGCATGCATTTTGCGGGTCGTTCGCTGCAATGTTTCGGTATGAGGGGGCGTCTGCCCCTCTTCAGTGGGCATGTTGTTGCGCCGCTCAGAGCTGCAGCGCAAGGTGCGTCAGAGGTTAACAGAGTTACTCGGCTAGGAAGGCGAGGGATTCCATTAAAAATTGTATATTGATGAAACATTTATATGTGAATTAATTGGTTTTGACTTTAATTTATTTTAATATTAAAATTTGTTAAGCATTTTAGTATTTGCCAAATATTTTTCTATATATTTTGTAATATTAAATTTTTTTAAGCATTTTAATATTTGTCGAATATTTTTCTATATATTTTGTATTATTTTTATTTATTTATGTTTATTTTAAAATTATAATTTATTAAACATTAGATTTTCTTTAGTTTAGGGTTTTTCTTTTTTAGAATTTTGTTTTAAATTTTAGAATTTTTTAATATTTTGTTTAATTTTTTGTTTTTTTTTTAAGTTTTTTTTAGTGTTTTCTAGCTTTTTTTTAGGTTTCAAGTGTTTTTTTCCTTTTTATTTTTTAAAAATATATACCATTTTTTTAGATCACTCTTTTTTTTTGAGAAATTTTAAATTTTTTTCTTTTCTTTTTAAGGTTTCTTTTTTCCACCAGTTTTTTAATGTTTTTCTTTTTTGTTTAATTTGGGTTTTGAAAATTTTTTTAAATGTATTTTTTTGCTTCAATAAAAAAAAATTGCAATTTTTTATTTTTATTTTTTTTCAATGTAAATTTAAGAAAAAGAAAAAGTTAATAAATAAATTTTAAAGTGATCATTTTGTATCCAATTTTGGATTTTTGTGGCATAGGGATCTATTGTCAAAACCACGGTTTTCAATTAGGTAGTAATTAGTCATAACTTTGTTTTTTCAGTTAGCTGAGTTTTGAAGGCCATGCTCGAAAAATGGTGATGTTGGTAGCACCACTTTTTCATTTAGGGGTTGATTTTCATGTTTTTTATGCAAAAATATGGATTTTTTGGACCAGAATTCTCGTTTTAAGATCATAGTTCTTATTAAGTTGATAACTATRTTTCAAACTAGTACTATTTATTTTACAATTTTCATTGTCTTTGTACTAATTGGACAATTCAAACTAGTACTATTTATTGAAGTCACAAGAAKCAATGTTGACAATATTGTTTGCCCAACTTAAATCTATGCAATGTTATTTTTATTCTGGATATTGGAAGGATGATAAAAAAAATGAAGGTCATAATTTGTTTTTTCTCTAGATAAATTTTGGGGTATGAAATGAGTCTTATATGTATTATATYTTTTTGTTATATTTGGAATCAATTAAGTCAGAGACTCTGAACATGTCATCGGAAGCTGGCGCTGGATCTTGTCTGCTGAAGATAAGCACAGAGCTTGACGCTCATCCATGGATGCTTGACCAATGTTSAGGGCCAGACAAATCTCACTACTGCGAAAGCATCCGCGATTTAATCAAGATACTTCACTTTTCATGGTTGGACGCCACTGGTTCCTTCTTCTTGCCTACTAACCACACTGCGGTTGTGTGTTTAAACGAATTTCAGAGGCAACTGGAAGCCCGGACCGGGATAGGAGCCCAACTATTCAGCAGTTGTAGTGTGGGGTCTGAAAGCTTGGTCTCGGATTTGAGCACCTGCCTTGGTATTGGCAATCTAAGCACCTTCGAGAGCAGGGTGGATTCGTCAGATAAGAAGTTGAACTGCAACGCATCTCCCCTGGGAGATTTTTAATGTAATAAATGCTTGAGGGCCATGGCAATTATTGGGGGGAATTAAAATTTTTGGGGGAAATTAAAATTTCTATAAGTTTATTTATTTTATTTATTGATTAGTTTATTTGAATTCTTGAAATTTAAGGTTAGTTTTCACCCTTCTATATAAGTTTTATAAGTTTATTTATTTTATTTATTGATTAATTTATTTGAATTTTTAAAATTTAAATTTAGTTTTTATTCTTTTATATAAATTTTAATTTTATTTTTTAAGATGAAAAAAATAATATTTATATTTTTTTAATTATTTATTTATGTGTTCAAGTTTTAATATATAGTTTGAGTAAATAGAATTAGTAAAGGCCAATTACCTGATATTATGTCAAAAGGTTAAATGTATATACAATGAGGTCACACATACCCTTATTTATTAAATTTGAACAATTATAACCCTTACTTACACTAATTTTTCAATCAATAAATTTGTTAGATATTTTGAAAATAAAATATTCCTTTGGTTATTAAAGTTGAACGATTATAATTTTTTAAGCAATAAATTTGTTAGATACTTTGAAAATAAATTTTGATTTTCTACACTTTTTTTAATTATTTATCAAAATAATGTTCAACATTTTCTAAACAACAACATATTACCAATACCATTTGTTTAATTATTAAATTAATATTCAACACTTTCTAAACAACAACATATTACTACTACCATTTGTTTGATATTTTCCCCTATCAAATTAAATTGATAGTATTTTCATTTATATATTTTATATTATTTATTTTCTTAATTTTTTATTTTAAAATATTTTTTAACATCTTTTTTTTCATTAGTAAGAATTCAAAATCAAACCCAAAACTTATTCAATTTCACAACTTAGTATCAAGTACAATTTTTTTTATTTAAAATTGTTTATTTTTTACCTTTTTACTTCCATTTATCTGCAATACTCATATATGTTTCAATGAAAAACTATTTAAAACATTTTAAAATTGTTTATTTTTTACCATTTTACTTCCATTTATCTACAATACTAAACATAATATTGTAGATCACTCCCTTCGTGCATCCATGTTTTCTCATATAGGTTTCAATGAAAAACTATTTAAAACATAATATTGTAGATCACTCTCTTCGTGCATCCATGTTTTCTTCATAATTTCATTATGAAAATATACAATGTAATCTAGTTTAAAGGTTTTCTTCAAGACATTTTTATTTCAATTTTACAACTTTGGGATTAAGAAATCAATCACACATTTCAAATTTGAATTTAATTTGAGTTTATAGTTGATGTCATTTTATTTTAGTTAGTCTCTTTTATAAACATATTCTATACACATGTAAATACAGCTATAATAAACATATTCTATACACATGTAAATACAACTATTAGAATATTCTAATTTTTAGATCAATTTTAAATTTGTATATTTATGATTCTTCGAAACTAAATGTTAAAACATATTCTATAGACATGTAGATACAATTATTAATTCTAATTTTTAGATCAATTTTAAATTTGTACATTTATGATTCTTGGAAAATACAATTATTAGAATATTCTAATTTTTAAATCAATTTTAAATTTGTACATTTATGATTCTTGGAAACCAAATGTTAAAAACACAAAATCTTTATCAATAAGTTCTCTTATTCAATAATACAATAAAAACCACATTTATGATTCTTGGAAACTAAATGTTAGAGACACTAAATCTTTATCAATAAGTTCTCTTATTCAATAATACAATAAAAACCCTAAATATACTAGGTATGTATTTTTTTGCTTTAGTTAACTCTAATAATAAATTTATGAAAATAAACTATTGCACTAATACACATGCTAGATAGCATTCACAAAATGCATAAGCTTGCATTAGTTTCATAAATTTTGTACTCATAGAGTTGTATTTGTATATAAGTGTATTTTATACATATAATTATCTAAGTATGCTTAAATATTATTTTCTATGTTGTTATCACAAATTATATATCAAATTATCACATTTTTATTACCATTAATTTATGAATCAAAGATATTTATTGTTTACTTCAATAATTTCTTCCATAATTTATTTTCCTTCTAATACATTCTTCCATAATTTATTTTCCTTCTAATACATATATCTATTTGATTGCATTCTCAAAAGACATTGGAATTCACATAATTTTTAATCATAATACATAGTTGTATTATAATGAACATTAATATTTTCTTTTCTTAATTTAAATGAGAAAAATTACATTACATTTATTGATTTATGTTAGACATATTAATTATATAAGAATAAAGTGCATTTTCCATTAATATGGTACACATATAAATACATTGATTATGACCTTTCGATTCTTATTCCAAGAGGTCTCTTGGAATCCTGATCATCATTGCAATATCACTTATGTTTCACATTCCTTCAAGTGACTAATACCATAACCCTAGCGGATTAGATTTACAAAATCCCCCACCCCCCCCACTCTTAATCCAAAGGGGTGTATATGAGTCCAAGAACTGGGTAGGTGAAACATGGAAGTGTCCAATTGTTGATGAATGAATGTGCTCTATGAATCTAGTTGTTTTGGGATGACCCTAAACCGAATGGGTAGTAAAAGTTTAAGACTTCAACTAAATGGTGGTGGTGGTCTAATAAATACTGTTAGCACTAGAAGTCACCTCTGGATTGCGACAGAGGTAAGCCTAGTACTCATTAGTTTTATGTCACAATGAGTAAATTTAAGGGTGGTCTAATGGACACATTCTCTAGATTATAGCGCTTTAACTCAAAAAAATTGGGTTGGCATGCATAAACAGATGAGGTCTTGTTCTAACTTCAGTTAGTAAGTTGTAGTATAGTGATGAGTAGGGGGAAGAATGGGTGAGGAAATGTAGAGGTCTACTATGGAAATCAGGTCTTCCAGCAGCCTGAGGAGGCAAATCTCTGAATACAAGATCTTCTTGAACCCAAAACTTGAGGAAACTGAAGACATCATAATAATATTGCAATCAAACATACATTATAATACATTCATGACAACTCGATTGGATCACCCATGCCCGAGTCTTCAATATCAGAAGCAAAAGAGGTGATAGGAAAGTTGTCTGTCATTAAACAAAAAGTCTCAAAAGGCAACTCATAACCAAAGAACCAGAGGCTTCATTAATTATTTACAATGCGGGAGCTTATCTCAACCATCGACCCTGACAAAATATCAAAACCAAGTATTTATACTCAGAGCCACTACCACCACCAGGAGTGTGACCTGGCTGTTACATTCAAAAATTTGCGTTTTCATATTCTTTTGTCAGTCTGCACTTGCATTCTTCTATGAGACGCGATCTCGGATCAACATGGGTCCGCATGGAAATCTACTCGCAGGGGTTCCAGGGGATGATGGTTTAGTCCCCACGGTCGGGCCTTCCATGCCTTCCATTAACTGCTTTCTTCAGGATCTGAACAAGGCCGAGTCGACTTGGCGCCTGGAGAATTGAGCGATCTCTTTCTGTGGCCAACACTGGCATTTCATCCCTTAGCGCATCTCACGTAAACTCAGAACCTTTACTTGTAGCCAACCTCGAGACATGACCCTATGCTTATCCCATATGATATTTTAGGATTTTGCATTTTGGGAGTCCTCTCTGCACTTGATTCTCAATATCCCGATGGTTGAACTCACAAAATCGTCTGACTCAGATGGATGACTGGATCTGCTATGAATCCGACAGCTGAGGCTCCTTGTGATGGGTGCTTCCCTCTTGGCACCGCCTTCCACCTGACCATAGTTTATGACCCTGGGATCAATCTTGGGCGCTTCACAATTTCGTGTTTCGGGAACTTGTGCCTTGCTCCATGGTGAAACCTGTGACTCGCAAAATCATGATTTTGCATTATCTGCTGCCACGTGCCCCTCTGATTTGGACAACCCAGATATAATCTTCATCGTATCGAGATTTCACATCTCGGGAAGTTGAAAGACTACTCACCTCCCCTCTCCTGATTCCCGATTTTTCGGCTTCGCCAGTGTTAGATCAATGGTCCACAACTTTCCTCGATCCAACAACTCAGATTAACATCGGCCTTTCGGGACCTTGGGCCATCGACATTTCGGGTCCTCGACTATTAGAATTTCTCACTTGAGATTTCCCAAAATGACCTTCTCCATGTTGATCCTTATGAAATAGACGGCCCAGATCATTTCATGACTTCGCGTTTTGGGAGTCCTCATGACTTTGCCCTTTGACTGCTCCATTCTACGAGTCGGCGAAATGATAAT
>JASDQU010502619.1:56402-68408 GCA_032191745.1 Picea mariana | reverse complement strand
CGTGTTCCAGCATCTGTGTTCCAGCAGTCGTGTTTCAGCATTCGTGTTCCAGCATTCGTGTTCCAGCAGTCGTGTTCCAGCATTCGTGTTCCAGCATCTGTGTTCCAGCATTTCTTGTGCGTGCTCCATAACCAACCGATTGCCATCAATGAAAACCTTAACCATCTGCGTCAGTCTTATGTTATAGCCATATCTCCAACATACATGATTTGGAAGATGCTTGTACATGGGCCTTCTGGATGTAATCACACCATGTGGATCATACACCCATTTACTTCATTTTTCAAAATCCAGATACTGTAGCATTTCTTCTGTAATGCTTATAGTACTAATAATTTGACCAAGAAAGGGCCAACCTATTGAGGCAACTTGAAAGTGATGACCTTCTTATGCTGGGAAAAATGAAATTGATCTGAAATGATCCTTTGTCGGATGTATTCCAAAGAAAATATTATTGGAGTTAGGAAAATTGGTAGCTTGTATGGATGTTTTTCAAAACCATATTCTCTATTGATGGTATGATCCTCATCCAGGTACCAATATCCTAATTTGGTACATGTCTCAGTTGTAGTATATTTTTAAACTCATGAAACATCCTAGGAGGCCGAGTGCCATGGAGCAGAATGTAGCATGCACTCATGAATGTGTTTACATAAAGGTTGTGTTGATACTGAGAGGGGGGTGAATCAGTATCAAGTACAATTTAAAAACTTTTTCAAATTATACTTCAACCAGATTATATATTCAATTATATCCAATGAGCAATTAACAATAKTAGAAGAGTTACACCAATACACCGCAATACACCATGCACAATATATGAGAAATAACCAATAGTTATTGTTCAAGGGAAGTAATGACTTCCAAAYGTAGCTACATATTCCAAATATAAAGGGAGGGATAAACATACAAAAGGAAGATAAAATCCTCCAATATCAAGAGAGGGTTGATCTCTCCATCCTTGCCCCTTCCTTCCACCCAAGAATATATGAGAGATAATAAATTTTTACATTAAATCATCACCATCAACCAACCATCACATAGAACTTGATAATGCTTCTTGAGACTTCTTGAACTTATTCAATTCTTCACTTCTTAGAATAATCTGATTGTGTAGATAATATAACTCAACTCTGAAACTCCTCCAAGTTTCACTCCTTGAATCCTCCCAGAAAAGGAGTTATAGAGAAAATGGTAGGCCTTATTCAATTCTGGTTTATTCAGGAGAGCAAATTTTTACAACATGCCCCGTGCTCAATATTTAACATAAGATTCTGAAATTCGTACACAGGAAACTAAAGCTCGTACTCTTTCCAATTCAATTGGTCTCACTTCATTTGTATTATCTATGAATACTTTATGATTGTTTTACCCGGAACTCATGTTTATGACTAGCTTCAAGACTAGTCAAAAACCATATCTTCCACAGAGTGTATCTCCAAAATTATAGTGAATAAAGAGCTGAAATGTTTACCATAGGTACCTAGATATGTCTTCTCAATAGAATAGAAATTTCACCATATGAATCATTCTAGAAAAAAAGTTATAGAGAAAATGGTAAGATGACCTGTAAATAACATACCTTAGAACACATCACCAAAAGACTTTATCCTCCCTTGAAATTCAGCCTTCTTTACTTCAGATTTCCTCTGAAATTTGACGTATATCTCCTTGTGCATTAACAAACTTGTGTGTGTTGAAAAATGAATGTTTAATGAGATGTATTTTTACCCTTTATGTCACTTCCTTTTAACATTAGGGCCGACCTAACACTTTCCTATTTTGTAATTATTTTCTTTAATTATCTTCAGGGCAGACATGTACTTCCTTATTCAATTCACTTTGTCATCTTCAAAAAATCATTTCTCCTCAACCATGAGGATACACGTGACATGCCACCTACCAGTGGAAACAACATGATGTATATTATCCATCCATGGGTGTTGTATATGCATGTGCACTATCCTTCATCTCCAAATACCTTCATCAATCTTGGGGTCCAAAACCAATGACTAGGGTTGACATCAATGACAACAACCAATATTCCAACAATATCCCCCTTTGTCATTGATGGAAACACTCATGCTCCCCCTGTCATCATGATCCCAATTTCTCTCCCCCTTTGACATCAATGGAAAAGGGTGGGGTTGCTCCCCCTAAGTTCAATGGCATAAGGTGACCTTCTTCTTTGGGGTTGCTCTCCCTAAACATGTGGCACTCAATAATACTTCATCCTTATTTTTGGTCTTTCAGACTTTTTCTTCCTTGGAATCCTTGTGTGTGGATTTTGTCTTATCTATCTTCTTCATGTATAGGATGTATATATTGTTCGGTCTTCTTGTTGTAGTTGCAACCAATCTTCCTGAGTTATTTTCTCTGATTTTACATTTTCGGGAGTCAAACGTAAGAGTGTATCCTTGATCACATATTTTTCTGACACAGAGGATATTATGCTTCATATATTCAACCAATAGTACTTTTCCTTCTTTTACATTTTCACTATCAAGATTTACAGTTCATTTTCCAAGTATTTTGGTAGATGAGTCATCTCCAAATGCAACATTTCCACCCTTTTTCTCCAAGATGACAAATTTGATTTGATATCCAATCATATGAGATGATCACCCACTGTCTATGAACCATTCATCTTCTTCTTGCATTCTTTAGCGACCAATATTATTCGGCAGTTTTCATTGTGTGGAATTTCTTTCCTTTTCCATGTTGTAGTTGGTATAGGGACATTTGGCATATGATTATCTTCCTTCATATCTCTACAATCTCGTGCTTTGTGACCAAGATTATTGCACTTGTAACATACAATATTTTGATCCATTAATGGGTCAAATGGATTATAATTTATATTGACAGGTCTATGAACATTTCCATATCTACTATTTGCACCATTCATGTAGCTTGCGTAGTTATTCCTTTCATTGATTCTATAATTGATTTCCTTGTGTCCAAAATTTTCACAAGTATAACAATGTCCAAGAAATAAATTTTGATACCTGGGAGTAAGTGATCTTCTTTTTGTTGTGGCCCATCTAGGTTCATGATCTATTCTTCTGTAGTTTCCTTCATAATGATTGCTTTCATACCTGATGGGAGATGATCTTCTTGATTTCTCATTCCTTTTGAATTCTAGTCTTCTATCTTGTTCTTCAACTTGTTCTAGAGTTTTGGTTTCATCATTTTCATCTTACAACTCATAAGATTTTGAATTACAACTCATCAACTTCTTATCATTTGGATCAGTTGGAGCATTATTTGGGATTACATATCCATTTACAACTAAGTACCAAATTTCTACTCCCAAAGTTGTTAGGTAATTTTTCACTCTATCACTCCAATATGCATAATTTCTTCCATGAAATATTTGAATCCCATTTGAAATGTGCTCATGCTCATCCATCTCTGCTCAAGATTTTCCTTCCAGTGGTTAAATTGTTCTGAAGGCAACCTGCTCTTATACCAATTGTTGATACTGAGAGGGGGTGAATCAGTATCAAGCACAATTTAAAAACTTTTTCAACTTATAATTCAAATAGATTATATATTCAATTATATCCAATGAGCAGTGAACAATAGTATAAGAGTTACACCAATACACCACAATACACCATGCACAATATATGAGAAATAACCAATAGTTATTGTTCAAGGGAAGTAATGACTTCCAAAGGTAGCAACAGCTTCCAAATATAAAGGGAGGGATAAACCTCCAAAAGGAAGATACAATACTCCAATATCAAGAGAGGGTTGATCTCTCCATCCTTGCCCCTTCCTTCCACCCAAGAATATATGAGATATAATAAAACTTTACATTAAATCATCACCATCAACAAAGCATCACATAGAACCTGATAATGCTTCTTGCGACTTCCTCAACTTCTGCAATTCTTCACTTATTAGAATACTTTGATCTTGTAGATAATATAATTCAATGTATTCTCTGAAACTCCTCCAAGTTTCACTCCTTGAATCCTCTCAGAAAAGGAGTTATAGAGAAAATGGTAGACCTTATTCAATTTTGGTTTATTCAGGAGAGAAAACTTGTACATCATGCCCCGCACTCAATATTTAACATAAGATTCTGAAATTCGTACACAAGAAACTAAAGCTCGTATTCTTTCCAATTCAATTAGTTTCACTTCATTTGGATTATCTATGAATACTTTATGACTTTTTTACCTGGAACACCTATTTATGACTAGCTTCAGGACTAGTCAAAAACCCTATCTTCCACAGAGTGTATCTCCAAAATTATAGCGAAAAAAGAGATAAAAATTTTGCCACAGGTACCTATATATGTCTTCTCAATAGAATAAAAATTTCACCATCTGAATCGTTCTTGAAAAAAATTTATAGAGAAAATGGTAAGATGACATGTAAATAACATACCTTAGAACACATCACCAAAATACTTCATCCTCCCTTGAAATTCGGCCTTCTTTACTTCAGATTTCCTCTGAAATTCGACTTATATCTCCTTGTTCATTAACAAACTTGTGTGTGTTGAAAAATCAATGTTTAATGAGATGTATTTATACCCTTTATGTCACTTCCTTTTAACATTAGAGTCGACCTAACACTTTCTTATTTGGTAATTATTTTCTTTAATTATCTTTAGGGCCGACCTATACTTCTTTATTCAATTCACTTTGTCATCTTCAAAAATTCATTTCTCCTCAACCATGAGGATCCATGTGACATGCCACCTACCGCCGAAAACAACATGATGTATACTATCCATCCATGGGTTTTTTTTATGCATGTGCATTGTCCTTCATGTACAAATACATTCATCAATATTGGATTTTAAAACCAATGACTAGGGTTGACATCAATGACAACAACCAATCTTCCAACAGGTTGAAACCTTTATTCCGGTCTTGTTTCCTCACCTCCTCGGTCCACTCAATTACTGGGTTGGTTTTACTTGAATAATCTATTGTTTTGATTCCAAGTATCTCAAAACAATAAGAATTAATGAATAATATGAGGTGAACCAAGTAGATATGGTACCTAAAAGACTTAGTGATATGGAAATTTGACAATTGGAAGTTTATGACTTCTTGTAGGAACTGACAATAATCAAATTTTGTGAGGGTGATTGACTCTAGTGGACATAAGATATAAAGAAACCCTAAAATGGTCTCATCCATTAATCTATCATGTTCATAGCCTAAGACCTAACAAATCATGGAAATAGTCTGCTTGGTTATTTCAAGGAAGAAGGTGGATTTGAAAGGAGGTGGAGTTGTTGGCAATGGGGAATCTAGGCCTAATATATTTCTCAATAGCTTCTCTCTTTCAGACTGTGATAATGTTTCGTACTTTGAGTCAAGATCATCATCTTCCAGTATTTAATATACAACATGGTCTAGAATTTGGAGCATTTGGGCAGTGGATTAATTACTTATTTCACAGACTATCCTAGAATCATGTACATAAATTATGTGTTGCCTATCCACCTGGTTATTGCAACACAAAAATTGACTAATTCAGGAAAGTCATCAGTTTGTGGAACAATTTATTTGGCCAGGTTCAATTCCCATAAGTTCAAGAAGTTTCGACCATTGTTAGCGTCATCTTGGGCTCTCTAAATTAATTGGTGAAGGTCAGGGAAAGATAGTGTAGGGTCAAAAACATCTTTTTCCTTGTCCTCCAAGTGGTCATTAGATACAATCATTTTCTTGGATGGTCAAATTTGTCTAGGGTTCGATTTACTGTCCATTTGATTACATTTAGGGGGGAAATATTGACTACCTTTCTCCATCTATCCTTATTTTAAATAATTTGAACACATTTGAAATAAGGAAATGAGAACACCACCCAAACTTGTTTGTTGAAGGAGAATTTGACTGCTTTTACTAAAGTCTACTATACTTGTAACAATGTTTAATATGTGTGTTTACCTCATTTTCTTCGAGGGTAATTATTTTAAACTTTTTTTAAAAATTCTTTGGATTACATCAACGCGACGCATTTTTTATTTGTCTTACATCACTATGGAACCTATCATCAATTTGTGCATTTCGGGGGTGAGATAAAGTGGTTTCATAATACCACCTTTGAGTACCAAACTGAATGAGGTGATGAAACATTATCATCCATTATTACAATGGTTATGAATTTAGGCCTCCAACCCCTTGTTATCTAGCATGCACTTTCAGTGGCTGAAATAATTTGAGACTGTCGATCTTGGATATATATCAATGGTATGATTGTGTCTATTGAATTTTCATTTCAACCCCTATTTTCTCTCTATCATGCCTACATAAATATGACAAATTGTTGTATTATATAGGATATTGAAGCTAAACTAACAAGTGAATGATAGAGAAAACTTGAAGTGAATGGAGCTCAAACATAACCATTGTGAACCATTTAATATGGAACAAACAACTGCAGGATCTACATTATATATGTATAACAAAAATGAGGCTACATAAGGATGACATTGTCGGGTAAATCCCTCCGATGCATAGGTGGAATTGATCTCTCCTTGTCCTAGTCTACTCCTTTGTGCATTGTCATTACTGGCAGGTGTCGATCCAATGCAAATGTCATTAGATTTCTCCTCTCCGCATCTGTACTATAAGGTGGGGTCAATCTAATGCAAATTGAAGTGGGTTTTCTCCTCTGGACACTCTCCTAAATTGAAGGTGGGCTCAAAAAATGCAGTCATTAACCGGTTTGGGAGGTGGTTTTTTTTCTCGGGTTTTGGCGCCATAATGTTTTTTATGTTTGAAATGTATATTTTTTATTTGTTTTACTTTTTGTTTATTTTTTATTTTTTATTTGTTTGTAATGTAATTTAAACTCATATTTAAATTTAATATGTGTTTATGGTTATATATAAGGGTATATGGTCGAAGTGTATGTAGGTTCCTATGCATGGAGGGTGAGAGAGAGAGAGATCCAACAAGATCCGTCTATTTCCTTTTTAACAACATTGTTAGCACATACCTCGGTTTTCCCTTCCACTTGAAATATGAATACGGGATTCATTACATTCATGAATTTTCTCATAACTTAGGGGGATAAGGGGGATACGTTAGGTATGGAAGATTCATAGGTATTTATTCATCTTATTTTTCTAGCACATCTTACTACAACCATGATCAAGGTTGTGTTCATGGTTGGTCTCTCAATATTTGTCCCAGTTAATATTATGCAGGCCCCATGGTGAACAATTGGGACATGTGGGATTAGAATTGAAAGTGAATTGAGGCATAAAAAAATGGTTAGAGCACTAGGTTGAAGGTGTAGGGGTTGTGGAGGGGACCCTAGGAAGAGGTGAAACTATAAGGAGCTTAGCTGGGAGTTGTTGTGGGGGGGCTAAGGTTAAGTTAGGTATAGGCACAGGCCTAGGGTTATATGGATCTACTAGGGTCGAAGTGGAGGTAGTTGGTTCTTATGAATGGAGGGAGAGAGGGAGAGAACAAGTTGAGGCAAGGAGAGAGATAACAAGTTGAGCCATATTTTTCATTTTTAAAGGAAATGTTAGCATGTTCCTCCATCTTCTGTTTCACCTCTATCTACCTCCCTCTCTTTGTACCCCCTCCCTCCCTCTTGTTAAGACCCTATAATGTACCTCTTTGCTCATACTTTTTGCTATCATTACATCCTTTTCCCACTCATATTTAAGCCTGCATTATCACCTTAACCTATTTCTCCAAAGGTATAAAATGTTTCTTCTCTTTGCTATATGTTTAATTTGTTTTACATGTAATTTTACATTACTCTCATACTTAGCCATTAATCTGAAATATATAGTTGCTGAAACAGTTTGAACTGCAGTTAATATATTGTTGTTGCTTGAAGACCATGTTGCTGAAACAGTCAACAGCACGCAAATCCCGTTGCTGAAACAGTTCGTGATTTGCGATGCTGAAACAGCATTTCACATACAACAGTTACACTGGCCGCAACAGCCGTACCTTAAGCCAGCACCATTACAACCATCGCTGCTGCTTGAGACCACGTTGCTGAAACAGTCCGTGATTTGCAATGCTGAAACAATGTTTTACAAACAGCAGTAACAAGAAAAGATAAATAAAGAAGCTGTTACACCGGCCGCAATAGTTGTACCTCAAGCCAGCACCATTCCAACTACTGTAACAGCATTTTGCTACGGGAGATCAGAATATCCTATTCCAGCATAGAAGATTAGATCAGACTAAGAATAAGATTTTTATGTACACATGTAATTTTATGAGTAATTGTATTAAGAGGATTCTCCTTTTTAAATAGTGGAGAAATCGGCATTAGAGGGAGATTACGAAAGTCTTAGCTAGAGAGGAATTACAAAGAAGGAGCGTGTTCACTTTGGATATTGTAACTTGACACAATTGACAAATGAATAAAAGATCATTCTGAGCATTTCTTCTTAGTTCCTTTCATTTCTGGGGAATCTTGTGAGAAGGAAAGGGCCCACCTTCTTCACAAGATTCACCCATTAGTTTCTGTAGTGTGTTAGTATTGTTTTTATTCATACCTTGTTAAAACTCTATTTTGCTAAAACTTTGTTTTGCTGAAACTTTGTTTTGTTGAAACTCTGTTTCCACTGATTGTTACATTATTTTCATACAATTCATTCCTAGGTAATTGTTAATCATTTTGATTGGTAATTCTATTTGTAGAATGAGTTTATGAAAGTTTGATAATCAGAGACAGGTGTTGAAGATTCCTGCTTTGGGGAATAAGGTCATGTTCTCTGTTACAGAATAGTTAGTCTTCGGTAATTGTTAATCATTCTGATTGGTGATTCTGTTTGATGAGTTTATGAAAGTGTGATAGTCAGAGACAGGTGCTAAAGATTCCTGCTTTAAGGAATAGGGTCTTGTTCTCTGTTCAAAATAGTTAGTCTTCTTTGCAGTATGTTGAAAGGTTCCTAGGTTGTTGTTTCTTAATGTAATCCAGGATTCTTCTGATAATTATTTTCCTTTGAATCTTAAATTCTGCAATATATAGATTGCTTTTACTATAATTCAAAGTAGAACTTCAGTCTGTTCAAAGAAAGGTGTGATTAGTGTACTTTTACTACAACTCTAGATTGCTTTTGAGATTGAGCATATACAGTGTGTGATTGCCTTTGAAATAAACAGACTTCCCTGGGTTGACAATTTATGTAACACTTGATTGTTTAATTAATAAGCAATTATAGTGACCAACATTTTGGCATCATTTCCAGGGAAGGCAATTATAGATTTCAAAAGCATTTATGTTTTTCTTTCAGATGTACATATTTCATGAAAGGATGCGGACCCCCCAAGGAAACTGACCCTAAAGGTGGCAGGGGCAGAGGAAGAGGAGGAAGAAAGACTTTTATCGACCAGATTATATCAAAATCTAAATCTGTTATTCCTCAACGACCAAGCTCTCGAAAACCAAAGCCTCAAACTCCCTTTCAAGCGAACTTTGAAAGGGAGACAGTTGAAAACTAGCAGACGACATTGAGGATCAAGAAAGTGCGGTAGGGGAACAAACAGAAGAAACAATGGATGGATATAATGAAGAACTGCACCATGAAGAACAGGTAGGTCTTGAAGTAGAGGTAAACGATGAAAACTCTTTTTCTACCTTAGGATTTCCTATTGGTGATCTCCCTAGAGGAGTAGCTCCCATGAAGAATATTCCACTTTCAGCTTTACCTAACTTTCATGGTTTATCTTCTGAAGATCCTGATGAATTCCTTTTCAAGTTTGACATATTATGCAGAAGTTATGATTACATTTCCAATGCTCAAAAATTAAAGCTATTCCCAGCAACATTAAAGGGAAATGCATTAAGATGGTTCATGAGTCTTGGAGGTCATGTAATCACAACATGGGATCATATGAAACGGAAATTTCTGCACAAATATCAAGACTATTGTCGAACAAGAGAAAAAAGAGAGGAATTATTCAAGATGATACAGAAAGAGGATGAAAATTTGGAGGACTTTGTGGAAAGGTTACAGTATAATCTACAAAGATCCAGTCACCCCGATGTAAGTAAGGATATTCTTAAAACAATATTATTAAAAGGAGTAAGGGATGACTGTCTAGATATGTTGAATATGCTGGGAAAAGGGGACATATCTAAAGAATCATATGATGAAATTGTTAACCTCTATAAAATATGTTCAAGAGGAGCTGCAAAGAATAGATCAAACAGCAGGGATACCACATTTTCAAGAGTTCAAAAATCAGCCAGTGGAGGAGCAACAAGAGCTGAAATAGGTAATCTACTTGAGGAATTTAAAACTGAAATGTTAATCTCTTTTGCTTCACAAATTGACACCTTGCAGATTCAAAAGAAACCAGCCGAAGTAGAAGCAGCTATGTCCATATTTTGTTCCAAATGCAGAGATAAGCCCCCACGAAGGGAATGCCCACTGGACAAAAAGCCAATTTGCACCATTTTTTATAAGGATCATGAAACTCAACAATGCCTTTATTTACCAGGAATCAAAGCAGCATTACAACCAACCGATGAAGAAGCTGAAGCTATCTATATGTTGACACAGAGAAGGCAATGGCAACCATGGGGACAAGGTATGAATCCTAATATGCCATTTACATCTTCTAATCGTTGGAATAATTATCCTTCTTTTAGTCAAGCAAATTACCCTCCCTTCAATCAAATGAATTACCCACCCATGGAATAAACAAACCCTCCCTTTGTAGACCCAACAATATGGACACCTTGGCCTTCACAACAACAACCTTACCTTAACCAATGGAATCCAAATTGGAGAGGTCAACAACCCTCATTCCCAAATCAATTTCCTCAATTTCAATCACAAGTTCAGCAACCACTCTCTTTACCATCAGGTACTCCACCGAAAAATCAAATGATGAGGCCCCAACTACATGTACAACCTAACCCTAACCCCAATAACAAGGTTGTGCAGTGCATTAATATTCAAAACCAGCCTATACTTTCTCTTTTCCCTACACAATGCAATGATATTCATTTACGATCTAGGAAAATAGTAGAACCTATCATTGATGATGTTACCTCTTCTGATTCTGATAAAGAAGAAATAAAATAGCATGATTTACCTGAAGAGGTACAATCGTCCTCCAACACTGTTGCTGAAACAGCAAAACCACCATTCCCTAAGCATTTAGCTTTGACTAAAACTCCTGAGCCACCTGCTTTCAATCTTCTAGGGGAATTACAAAATCTCTATGTCAAAATTCCACTATTATAAGCACTAAGAGATGTACTAATTTATGCCAGAACTATGCGAGACATTTGTGTTAAGAAACCCGGTAGGAAAACTAAAGATCCCCTCACAGTTCATGTCATGGGTGATTTGTCTGCACTAATGTCGGGTAAAGCTCCTCCAGTTAAATATGGTGATCCCGGCGATCCTACCGTCACAGTGCAAATTGGAAAAACAACAATTCCTCGAGTTCGGGTAGACTTAGGCGTTGCTATCAATATTATGACTCTTGAAACTTCACAATTGTTACAACAGAAGAATGAAATCAGAGATACCCCAACTATTCTAGAATTAGTTGGTTGTTCTACAATCAAACCGGAAGGAGTCATTCAATACCTAATCATCTCAGTTGAGTCCTAGAATTATCCAGCTGACTTTGTGGTATTACAACCTAAGACAAAGTGGGGGGGGTCACCCTCTAATTTTGGGTAGGCCTTGGCTAGCCACAGCAGATGCCTTTATCGGCTGTAGATCTGGTTCAATGACAATTTCCAATGGATATGAGACCAAACAACTTACTCTCTACCCTCACGCTACACCCTTGATAAATAATGACAATTCCTTATGGGTGGACTTTGATGATCAAACTACTCAACCTATCTTGACTATTGGACAAGCCTTAAGCCTTAAAGATGCCACTGAGGATGAAGTAATTAATAATTTTATTTGTGAACCCTCCTTTGTGACTTCAAAAACACATAATCAACTAGCTGCACTTTTGGAGTCAGATACCCAGGAAAACCTTAACTCTGAAGACCTACCTCAAACATCAGCTACCATCTCTT
>JASDQU010502619.1:42873-55649 GCA_032191745.1 Picea mariana | reverse complement strand
TCACTAAACCATGTCCTCGATCAATGAGGGCTTCAAGCTCCCTAGAGCTTGCTGAAACTTCAACGGTGAAAAACTTGCAAAAGAATTTTTCAAATGTCCTTGAAAACAGCACCAATGAATCCAGCACATCCAAAAACCCCTAGCTGGGCTTTTACGGCACCTCAATCAGCCAAAAGATGAAGAAGTTAGGCCTCCTCCATTTTTCTCCTTCAAGCTTTCTGAAACTGGTTCGCCAAAACGCACCTCCGTGTGCATGAACCAAGAACACGCTCCCAAAATGCGTTAAAACCTGGCACCGGGTGCAACCATGCCAACAGTGCAAACCGTAGAACGGTTAGGGCGCCTCCAGCCCCTAACCGCCTAACACTCGGGCATATGGCCATAGGACTGCGCACATGGACAAATAGGTGGTTAAACCATTACCAAACCGTGCAACTAACCCCCGTGCTCCAAGTCATATGGCACAAGGTTATATGACCAAGGGTTAATTTTAAATCGCACGCGCACATTATTCAATGGTGTAAAACTTTGGGTTATAGTTCCAAAACCTCGCGCCAAACATCCGTGCGCATACATTAATATATGGTTGTATAATTTATGTTTTGCAAATCCACGCCAACCGTCGGATTATATGCCACGGTTATATGCAAAGAACACACAACCATGGGCCGGGGCTAAGCCCCGACCCGACCCCCTCCCAAATATACAAATATTTGAATTAAAATACATTGCAAAAGGTTATATAGTAAGAAACATAGTGTAGGCGGATTGGTAGGGCGGTCTTTGTTAGAACTTTGCATAGTGGAGGGAGGTCCCGGGGTTGAACCCCGCGGACTCCCATTACTTTTTATACAAGAACCATATGAACCAAAAAAGAGGGACACATGGCGCCTCCAGATTGGGCCACGTGTCCTCACACCATTCGCCAAGTACAAGACACATGTCAACACCTGATTTGTCAACATCAACCAATGAAAACACCATGTCATCCACCTGACACATCACCATACGGATGGTATGGCCCTGCCACGTCATCGTACGGACTGTACGGACAGGTACAGTCAGCATCCAAAAATTTTGCCTGTTTGCCTTGGCGAACAGATCACGATAACTTCTCCATACGGACTTCGTTTGAGAAAGTAAATATACCGCCGGAATCAGGAAGATGAGATGGACGCAATGGCACCATTTTCATCTCATTCTAAACACTTTGAAAATTGAGCAAAATTTTGCCCCCTGGTCCAAATTTTGATCATCAAGCCAGCACCATTCCAACTACTGTAACAGCATTTTGCTATGGGAGATCAGAATATCCTATTCCAACATAGAAGATCATATCATACTAAGAATAGGATTTGTATGTGTACACATGTAATTTTATGATCAATTGTATTCTCCTCTTTAAATAGGGGAGAAATGAGCATTAAGGGGGGATGGAAAGGTTTAGCTAGAAATGAATCACAGAGAAGGAGCATGTTCACGCTGGATATTGTAACTTGACACATTTTGACAGATGAATAAAAAATCATTCTGAGCATTCCTTTTTAGTTTCTTTCATTTCTGGAGAATCTTGTGAGAAGGAAAGGGCCCACCTTCTTCACAAGATTCACCCATTAGTTATGTAGTGCGTTAGTGTTGTTTTTATTGGTACCTTGTTAAAACTCTATTTTGTTGGAACTATGTTTTGCTGAAACTCTGCTTCCACTGATTATTACATTGTCTTCATATAATTCATTCCTAGGTAATTGGTAATCACTTTGATTGGTAATTCTATTTGCAGAATGAGTTTATGAAAGTGTGATAATCAGAAACAGGTGTTGAAGATTCCTGCTTGGGGAATAGGGTCATGTTCTCTTTCATAGAGTAGTTAGTCTTCAGTAATTGTTAATCATTTTGACTGATAATCCTGTTTGCAGAATGAGTTTATGAAGTGTGATAATCAGAGACAGGTGTTGAAGATTCCTGCTTTGGGGAATAGGGTCTTGTTCTCTGTTATAGAGTAGTTAGTCTTCATTCTAATTGGTGACTCTGTTTGATGAGTTCATGGAAGTGTGATAGATAGAAACAGGTGTCGAAGATTCCTACTTTGGGAACAGGGTCATGTTCTCTATTACAAAATAGTTAATCATCTTCACAGTGTGCTGAAAAGTTCCTTTTTCCTAGGTTGCTACTCTTTAATGTAATCCATGATTCTTATGATAGTTATTTCCTTTTGACTCTTAAAACTCTGCAATAGATAGATTGTTTTTATTATAATTCAAAGTAGAAATTCAGTCTGTTCAAAGCAAGGTGTGATTAGTGTACCTTTACTACAATTCTAGATTGGTTTTGAGATTGAGCATATACAGTGTGTGATTGCCTTTGAAATAAACAGACTTCCCTGGGTTGACAATTTATGTAACACTTGATTGTTTAATTAACAAGTAATTATAGTGACCAACATTTTGGCGTCGTTTCCGAGGAAGGCAATTATAGATTTCAAAAGAATTTAAATTTTTCTTTCAGATGCACAGATTGCATGAGAGGACGCGTACCCCCCAAAGAAACTGACCCTATAGGTGGCAGGGGCAGAGGAAGAGGAGGAAGAAAGACCTTCATCAACCAGATTATATCAAAATCTGAATCTGTTGTTCATCAACGACCAAGCTCTCGAAAACCAAAGCCTCAACCTTCCTTTCAAGCGAACTTTGAAATGGGGAAAGAGATTTGGAGCCCTGAGACAATTGAGAAACCAACAGAAAACATTGAGGATCGAGCAAGTGCAGCAGGGGAACAAATAGAAGAAACCATGGATGAGTATAATGAAGAACTACACCATGAAGAACGGGCAGGTCTTGAAGCAGAGGTAAACGATGAAAACTCTTTTTCTACCTTAGGATTTCCTATTGGTGATCTCCCTAGAGGAGTAGCTCCCATGAAGAATATTCCACTTTCATCCTTACCTAACTTTCATGGTTTATCTTCTGAAGATCCTGGTGAATTCCTTTTCGAGTTTGACATATTATGCAGAAGTTATGATTACATTTCCAATGCTAAAAAATTAAAACTATTCCCAGCAACATTAAAGGAAAATGCATTAAGATGGTTCATGAGTCTTGGAGGTCATGTAATCACAACATGGGATCAGATGAAACAGAAATTTCTACACAAATATCAAGACTATTGCCGAACAAGAAAAAAAAGGGAAGAACTATTCAAGATGATACAGAAAGAGGATGAAAATTTGGAGGACTTTGTGGAAAGGCTACAGTATAATCTACAAAGATCCAGTCACCCCGATGTAAGTAAAGATATTCTTAAAACAATATTATTAAAAGGAGTAATGGATGACTGTCTAGATATGTTGAATATGCTTGGTAAAGGGGACATATCTAAAGAATCATATGATGAAATTGTTAACCTATGTAAAAGATTTTCAAGAGGAGCTGCAAGGAATAGATCAAACAACAGGGATACCACATTTTCAAGAGTTCAAAAATCAGCCAATGGAGGAGCAACAAGAGCTGAAATAGGTAATTTACTTGAGGGTTTTAAAACTGAAATGTTAATCTCTTTTGCTTCACAAATTGATACCTTGCAGATTCAAAAGAAACAAGTCGAAGTAGAAGCAGCTCTGTCCATCTTTTGTTCCAAATGCAGAGATAAGCACCCACGAAGGGAATGCCCATTGGACAAAAAGCCAATCTACACCATTTGTGATAAGGATCATGAAACTCAACAATGCCCTTCTTTACCAGGAATCAAATCAGCATTACAACCAACTGATGAAGAAGTTGAAGCTGTCTATCTATTGACATAGAGAAGGCAATGGTAGCCGTGGGGACAAGCTATGAATCCTAATATCCATTTACATCTTCTAATTGTTGGAATAACTATCCTTCTTTTAATCAAGCAAATTACCCTCCCTTTAATCAAATGCAATACCCACCCCTCAATCAAATGAATTACCCACCCATGCAACAAACTAACCCTCCCTTTGTAGACCCAACAATGTGGACTCCTTGGCCTCCACAACTACAACCTTACCTTAACCAATGGAATCCAAATTGGAGAGGTCAACAACCCTCGTTCCCAAATCAATTGCCTCAATTTCAATCACAATTTCAGCAACCACTCTCTTTACCATCAGGTACTCCACTGAACAATCAAATGATGAGGCCCCAACTACCTATACAACCTACCCCTAACCCCAATAATAAGGTTGTGCAGTGCATTGATATTCAAAATTAGCCTATACTTTCTCTTTTCCCTGCACAATGCAATGATATTCATTTACGATATGGGAAAATAGTAGAACCTATCATTGATGATGTTACCTCTCCTAATTCCGATAAAGAAGAAATAAAAACGCACGATGTACCTGAAGAGGTACAATTGTCCCCCAACACTATTGCCGAAACAACAAAACCACCATTCCCTGAGTGTTTAGCTTTGACTAAAATGCCTGAGCCACCTGCTTTCAATCTTCTAGGGGAATTACAAAATCTTTATGTCAAAATTCCACTATTACAAGCACTAAGAGACGTACCAATTTATGCCATAACTATGCGAGACATTTGTGTTAAGAAACCCAGTAGGAAAACTAAAGATCCCCTCACAGTTCATTTCATGGGTGATTTGTCTGCACTAATGTCGGGTAAAGCTCCTCCAGTTAAATATGGTGATCCCGATCATCCTACCGTCTCAGTGCAAATTGGAAAAACAATAATTCCTCGAGTTCTGGTATACTTAGGCACTGCTATCAATATTATGACTCTTGAAACCTCACAACTATTACAACTGAAGAATGAAATCAAAGATACCCCAACCATTCTAGAATTAGCTGACCATTCTACAATCAAACAGGAAGGAGTCATTGAATACCTAATCATCTCAGTTGAATCCTGGAATTATCCAGCTGACTTTGTGGTATTACAACCTAAAACAAAGTTGGGGGGTCACCCTCTAAGTTTGGGTAGGCCTTGGCTAGCCACAGCAGATGCTTTTATCAGTTGTAGATCCAGTTCAATGACAATTTCCAATGGATATGAGACGAAATAGCTTACCCTCTACCCTCATGCTACACCCTTGATTAATAATGACAATTCCTTATGGGTGGACTTTGATGATCAAACTACTCAACCTATCTTGACTATTGGACAAGCCTTAAGCCTTAAAGATGCCACTGAGGATGAAGTAATTAATAATTTTATTTGTGAACCTTCCTCCGTGACTCCAGAAACTCATAACCAACTAACTGCACTTTTGGAGTCAGATACCCAGGAAAACCTTAACTCCGAAAACCCACCTCAAACATTAGCCACCATCTCTTCTAAAAGTATACCAGTAGAAATTGAACCTGGCAAAACACTGAACATAAACCCCAACCTGACAGTTGCTGAAACACAACAATTAATGAAGTTACTTCCTGAACATAAGGAAGCATTTGCATGGAACTATACAGATATGAAAGGAATATCTCCCGAATTATGTACTCATCGTATCTATATCAAGGAATATTGTCAACCGATCTGCCAATCTCAACGATGAATGAACCCTAATTTAAGAGAAATTCTTAAGGAGGAACTTCAAAATTGCTTAATGCAGGGTTTATATATCCTATATCGGATAGCGAATGGGTTTCCTTGTTGGTAATAGTTCCTAAGAAAAATGGGAAATGGAGAGTATGTGTAGACTATAGAGACTTAAATAAAGCCACTCAAAAAGATCACTTTCTGTTACCATTTATTGGTTAGGTGTTAGATAGTTTGTCAGGGAAGAAATTCTTCTCCTTTTTAGATGGTTTCAGTGGGTATAATCAGATCAAAATTGCACCCCAAGACCAAGATAAGACCACTTTTACTAGCCCATGGGGAACTTTTGCTTATAGAGTCCTTCCATTTGGACTATGTAATGCACCAGCAACCTTTCAAAGAGCAATTATAGGAATCTTTTCTAATATGATTAATGACTCTATGGAAATTTTTATGGATGATTTTACCCCTTATGGTGTCTCTTTTGAGGAAGCACTATAAAACCTTGAGAAAGTACTTAAACGATGTATACAAGCCCACCTCTCCTTAAGCACAGAAAAATGTCATATGATGATGAGTGAAGGAGTAGTACTTGGACATTTTATTTTATCTCAAGGAATTCAGGTGGATCCATCCAAGATACAATTCATTAAAGACCTTCCTATTCCCAAAACCCAAACAAATGTGAGAAGTTTCCTAGGACATGCTGGATACTACAGAAGATTTATCAAAAAAAATTCCAAAATAGCTTCTCCTTTGTTTGTGTTACTTATGAAAAATGTTGAATTCAAGTGGACTAATCTTTGCCACGAAGCATTTAATACACTCAAACATCAGTTATCTACAGCTCCTATTCTAAGAGGACCTTATTGGACACTTCCCTTTCATATATCCTTTGATGCTTCAGATACTGTAATAGGATTTGTCTTGGGACAAGAAGAAAATCATCTCCCTTATGCTATTTACTTCATTAGCAAGAATATGACTCCTGCTGAACTTAACTATACAGTTACCAAAAAGGAATTCTTAGCAGTTATCTATGCTATTAATAAATTTCGACATTACATCACTGGCTACTCTACTTTTGTCCATACTGATCACTCGGTTATCAAATATTTAATGAACAAACCTGTCACAAATGCTTGAGTCACCAGATGGTTACTATTATTATAAGAATTTGATATTACAATTGTAGATAGACCAGGAAAAGAAAATGTAGTTGCTGATTTCCTTTCTCGGTTAACACCTAATGATAATACCCCAGTAGATGATTCATTTCCTAATGAATATCTATTTGCAGTATCTGCTCACTCACCATGGTATGCAGACATCGCTAACTACTTGGTTGCAGGGAAGTTACCACCACACCTATCCCACCGAGAGAAAAGAAGAATCATTCAACAAAGTGCTCGGTATAGCTAGATAAGTGGGTGTCTTTTCCACACAGGACTTGATCAAGAAATCCAAAGATGCATTAGAGAAGATGAGGTTTATGATTTACTAAAAGCTTGTCATGATGACCCTTGTGGAGGGCATTTTGTTGATAAGAGAACAACACATAAAATTCTCAGGATGTGTTATTATTGGCCCTCACTTTTTAAAGATGCAAAGAAATATGTTTGAGCCTGTGATAGTTGTCAAAGAATGGGTCAACCTAATCATAGAGATGAAATGCCATTAAATCCCCAGGTAGTACTCGAACCATTTGAAAGATGGGCCTTAGACTTTGTAGGACCCATTAACCCTCCATCCAATCAAAAAGTTTATATAGCAGTCTGCACAGATTATATGACCAAATGGGTGGAAGCTAAAGTACTCCATAGAGCTACTGAAGAAGCAGTTCTAGATTTTCTATTTGAAGACATCTTTATCAGATTTGGAGTGCTTAGAGAATTAGTCACAGATGGAGGACCTCCTTTCACTTCTCACGGTTTTAAAGCTACCCTTCAAAAATATCATATTCATCATAGAATGACAACACCATACCACCCCCAAGCCAATGGACAGGTGGAAAGCACAAATAAAGTAATCGAAGCCATTCTCACAAAAATAGTGAAGGAAAACAGAAAGGATTGGTCTCACAGGCTCCCTGAAGCATTATGGGCTTACAGAACTACCTGGAGAAATACTACAGGATTCTCCCCCTATGAATTAGTTTATGCAACAAGTGTTGTCTTTCCTGTGGAATTTGAAATCAAAACCTTAAGGACTGCTTTAGCTGTTAACCTTGATTTGACTGATGCACAAACAGCCAGGTTGCAGTAGCTTAATGAATTGGACGAAAAAAGACTAGACGCCATTCACCAGACAACCATGATTCAACAACAAAGAACAAAATGGCATGATAAAACCATCAAGCATAAGCAGTTCCAAAAAGGTAATTGGGCTTTACTGTATGATTCTCGGTTTAAAGAATTTCAAGGGAAACTGCGTACAAGATGGCTAGGGCCTTACGAAGTGGACACTGTTTTCCCCAATGGAACAGTAAGGCTCCTCACAATTGATGACTCTAAAACACCGTTATTAGTGAATGGTCATCGGCTACGTCTGTACCAGCGCCCCATTTCCAAAGAAGATTTTAAGGCCACTTGTGTGGCAGATTCACATTATCTCTTTTTAGAGGAGCCTCCTGCCCCTCATTGCAATTAATTTTTCTGAATTTAATTTCTTTAGTATTAGATTAAAATTCTTTTACTAATAATCCCTGTCAAGAAATGGCATGTTACAACTGATTCTTTTCCAGATGCTCAGGCCTACCAAGAAAGGACAATCTTACTACAAGCAGATCCAAGCTTCATTTTGTGAAGCATTGCTCCCTCTTTCTTCAATCCATTCATCCTCACTTCCCATTTCAATATCTCCATCATTCATCCTTCTTTATTTTCTTTCCTTTTCCCATTGCTGAAACACCACTGATCAGCAACATTTCCTTTCCATTGTTGAAACACTACTGATCAGCAACATTTTCCTCATTTTTCCCATTGTTGAAACACCACTGATCAACAACATTTTCTTTCCATTGTTGAAACGCTACTGATCAACAACATTTTCCTCATTTTTCCCATTGTTGAAACACCACTGATCAGCAACATTTCTCATTTTCCCCATTGTTGAAACACCACTGATCAACAACATTTCCTTTCCATTACTGAAACACTACTAATCAACAACATTTCTCATTTTTCCCATTGCTGAAACACCACTGATCAGCAACATTTCCCATTTTTCCCCATTGTTGAAACACCATTGTTCAGCAACTTTTTCCTTATTTTCCCCATTGCTGAAACACCACTGATCAGCAATACTTTTCTCATTTTTCCCCGCTGCTGAAACACCATTTCTTCAGCAGTATTTTCCATTGTTAAAACATCACTCTTCAGCAAACATTTTTCCATTCTTTTCATGTTGTTGAAACACCACTTTCTCAGTATTCCCTGCCAATAAAAACATCTGCTTCATCTCTTTCACTCTCACTTCACCTATTTTCATACTACATTATGTCCTTTCACGACCATCTCTCATAATTAAACAAACCCTTAATGCAATTTCTCTAATAAATCCAAAGTCTCTCCCATGGTTACTGCAGATCTATTATGGACAGGTACTATATTTCTCGAAGTACGAATCAAAGGTAAAGATGAGGTATGTAAAACTTTATATGTAAATACAATTGAACTATGGATAATGAGAAGATCCTGATTCATTATTATCATTCACTTAAAGTCACTATTTTAGCCATAGTTGGGGGTGAGGAAATATCAAAATCTTATGCCATCATTTCACACGAATCGACTACCGTGATTCCTTTTTACCCATCATTTCATTTTTTTTCTCACCACCATTAGCATGCCTTCATCCGCAAAACTTACTCTGTTCGGAAGCAGTTACTTGACTCTCTGACTGTGCATTCTACTGAGATGTTAGCTATGGGAGGCCCTATTATATGATACGAACCCGCCACGACAACCCTGCTAGAATTGTATCCAGAAGTCTACCAAATCTTTCAGCAAACAGGCTGGCTGGGTTATTTTCAGAGGCTCCACGGATTTGATCAACAACAAGTTCTTCAATTTGCTTAGAATCTTCAACAAGACTATTCTATTGTTCAAGGGGTTAGGATCTCTATCACAGAAGATGATATAGCACAGGTTTCAAGTCTTCCCGTCACGGGCATTCGCTGGTTCAGCCGGAAACACATTATCCTTAATGCCTAGCAGGATTTTCTCTTGTCAGGAGAACAAGTTGAACCTAAAGGCCGAAGTGTTCGACTTAGCTCGTTGCCGCCTCCTTGGCCGAAAGTTACAAAGTTTGTCAAAAACTATCTCACCTGTGAAGGCCAATACCAGGTAGTCTACCAGTACGATTTTGTCTTGTTATCTCATTTACGACATGCTAGACTGGTCAATATTCCTTATTATCTGCTCGGCTGTCTTAGAAACATGTCGCATTATTGCAAACAGGCTAAAAATCTCGCCCACTCCCTCACCCATCACCATCTTGTTCAACTACTCATCCAAAAGGGTTTTGCACAACAAAACCTTCCCCTGAACAATCCACCCATAAACCCTTAGGAAGTTGTTGAACATCCTAAAAATCCTCATGAAGAGCAACCACAAAACCTTCCTGACTATACACAGGCCAAATAAACTCCACAGTACGCACAAAATATAGAGAACCACAACTTACAAAACAAAAAACACAAATCAATTTCTCTTATTCACCAAAATGGATGTGGATACATTATCTATAGGTGGAGGCGGACAGGCAGTTGCGAACAGTTAGTTAAACCGTCGGTTAGTTGAACCGCCGGATTAGTTAACGGTAACGGATTAGTTAACATTCCCCCCTTAATCTGAAGGGACATTTGTCATCCCAAGCATCATTCTAAATTTTTCAAATTTCTCTCGACCCAAAGCTTTAGTAAAGATGTCCGCAATTTGCTATGAAGTGGAACAATGATTGAGATGAATGGTTTTGGCCTCAACATGATGTCGAATCAAATGATATTTGGTGTTGATATGTTTGGTTCGATCATGGAATTTAGGATTTTTGGCCAATAGTATTGTAGAAGTATTGTCAACAAAGAGAGGTCTTGAAGTCATTTGTTTCTCCTGCAAATCTTCAAGAATTTTCCGAAGCCAACTGATTTCTTTTGTGGCTTGAGCTGCTGCAATGTATTCGGCTTCAGTTGTAGAATCAGCAGGAACTGATTGCTTTCGTGATCTCCAAGTGATGGTTGTTGATCCAAGATTCATCAAATAACCTGAAGTAGATACCCCGTGCTCTTTATCTCCATCAAAGTCAGAATCTGAATAACCAATGAGATGGAAGTCTGAAACTTTAGAATATTTGATGCCATAAGATTGAGTTCCTTTTAAATATTTGAGCACTCGTTTTGTTGTTGTTCAATGACCTTCATACGGCTGATGCATAAACTTGGAAAGTATTCCTACAACAAAAGTTAAGTCAAGATGAGTAGTAGTAAGATAAATTAAACTTCCAACAAGCTGTCTGTACTTTGTTGGATCTTCAAATGCACTACCTTCATTTGAGGTAAGCTTTAAATTCTGCTCCATTGGAGTAGAAACAAGATTACAATCCTTCATATCAAATTTGCTCAATAGTTCTCCAATATATTTCTTCTGAGAAATAAAAATGTGCTTCGGTTTTTGATCTACTTCGATCCCTAGATAATAATGTAGTAATCCCAAATCTGTCATATCAAAGACCTTCTGCAACTCCTTTTTAATAGATGTTATATAATCATCATTATTTCCTGTGATAAGAAAAACATCTACATAGACAACTAGATATACAACCAACCTTCCAACTTTCTTAACAAATAAAGTTGCATCATCTAGATTGAAATGCTTATAATTCAACTTGAGGAGATGTTCAGTTAACTTTTCATACCAAGCACGAGGTGCTTATTTTAAACCATACAATGATTTTATCAATTTGCATACTTTATGTTCTTTTCCTTTAACAGAAAAACCCTCTAGCTGCAACATANTTGAGCTGCAAGAGAAAATAAGGCTCTAATAGTGCCTCATTTCGCTGTAGGAGCAAATGTTTCTGTATAATCAATACCTTCTTTTTGTGCATACCCCTTTGCTACAAGTCTTTCTTTGTGCTTGTCAAGAGAACCATCAGCTTTATATTTACTTTTATAAATCCACTTACTACCAATTGGTTTGATGCCAATAGGAGGATCCACCAACCTCCAAGTTCCATTTTTAATAATAGCATCATACTCTTTTTGCATTGCATCTTTCCATTCATTACAACTAGTGGCTTCTTCAAAAGTAGTAGGTTCATTAATAGCAGAAAAGTTTAACTCAAATTCACCAAACCTTTTTGGCATTGTCTTGGTTCGTGTTGATCTGCGTACTGATTGCTGCAATGTTTGCACAGTTTCAAGAGTGTTTGAAATAGGTTCTTCATGACCATTATTATCCTCCAATTTTTCCTCAGTAGGAACATTATTATCAACCAATTGTTCTTTTACAGAAACATTATTATCATCAAAAACATTGCTATCAATTAATTTTTCTTCATTCTTTGATGTGGTCTCATTTTCTGGTGTTGTTGAAGGAAAATCCACAGACTGGTCTAGAATATCAATCCCCCCTTCAGGATGTGGGAGATCATTATCCCATTCATAATAAAACTTCTTGGAAGAGAATCTATCCAAATGATTGAGTTGCCTATCAATAGTAGAAGCATCTTTAGCAAATTCGAGAAAAACAACATCTCTTGAAATAACAAATTTCTCGTTTTCCTCATCATACAATCGATAAGCTCTGGAGGTATTAGAATACCCCAAGAAAATACATTTGCAACTTCTTGCACCCAATTTGTCGCGTTGTTGTTTAGGAATTAATGCATAACATGGAGAACCAAAAACTTTGAAATGTTGAACAACAGGAAGACGATTATACCATAATTCATAAGGGGACTTATTATTGATGGCAATAGAAGGACAATGATTGTGAATACAAACAGCACAAAGTATTGCTTCTCCCCAAAACATCAACCTGGCATTTTGAAAAAACATCATTGACCTTACCATATTAAGCAAAGTTATGTTCATGCGCTCTGCTACACCATTTTGTTGTGGAGTATAAGGGACGGTGCTCTGATGTTTAATCCCATTATTTTGTAAATACTTTTCAAATTCATTAGAGGTGTATTCACCACCATTATCTGATCGTAGAGTGCCAATATTAAGTTGAGTTTCATTTGTAATCCATAAATGAAAAT
>JASDQU010502619.1:29906-42853 GCA_032191745.1 Picea mariana | reverse complement strand
AGAAGAAATAAAATAGCATGATTTACCTGAAGAGGTACAATCGTCCTCCAACACTGTTGCTGAAACAGCAAAACCACCATTCCCTAAGCATTTAGCTTTGACTAAAACTCCTGAGCCACCTGCTTTCAATCTTCTAGGGGAATTACAAAATCTCTATGTCAAAATTCCACTATTATAAGCACTAAGAGATGTACTAATTTATGCCAGAACTATGCGAGACATTTGTGTTAAGAAACCCGGTAGGAAAACTAAAGATCCCCTCACAGTTCATGTCATGGGTGATTTGTCTGCACTAATGTCGGGTAAAGCTCCTCCAGTTAAATATGGTGATCCCGGCGATCCTACCGTCACAGTGCAAATTGGAAAAACAACAATTCCTCGAGTTCGGGTAGACTTAGGCGTTGCTATCAATATTATGACTCTTGAAACTTCACAATTGTTACAACAGAAGAATGAAATCAGAGATACCCCAACTATTCTAGAATTAGTTGGTTGTTCTACAATCAAACCGGAAGGAGTCATTCAATACCTAATCATCTCAGTTGAGTCCTAGAATTATCCAGCTGACTTTGTGGTATTACAACCTAAGACAAAGTGGGGGGGGTCACCCTCTAATTTTGGGTAGGCCTTGGCTAGCCACAGCAGATGCCTTTATCGGCTGTAGATCTGGTTCAATGACAATTTCCAATGGATATGAGACCAAACAACTTACTCTCTACCCTCACGCTACACCCTTGATAAATAATGACAATTCCTTATGGGTGGACTTTGATGATCAAACTACTCAACCTATCTTGACTATTGGACAAGCCTTAAGCCTTAAAGATGCCACTGAGGATGAAGTAATTAATAATTTTATTTGTGAACCCTCCTTTGTGACTTCAAAAACACATAATCAACTAGCTGCACTTTTGGAGTCAGATACCCAGGAAAACCTTAACTCTGAAGACCTACCTCAAACATCAGCTACCATCTCTTTTAAAAGTATACCAATAGAAATTGAACCTAGCAAAACATTGAATACAAACCCCAACTTGACAGTTGTTGAAACACAACAATTAATGAAGTTACTTCTTGAACATAAGGAAGCATTCGCATGGGACTATACAGATATGAAGGGAATCTCTCCTTAATTATGTACTCATCGTATCTATATCAAGGAAGATTGTTGACCGATATGCCAATCTCAACGACGAATGAACCCTAATTTAAGAGAAATTCTTAAAGAGGAACTTCAAAAATTGCTTAATGCAGGGTTTATATATCCTATATCGGACAGTGAATGGGTTTCCCCGTTGGTAATAGTTCCTAAGAAAAAAGGGAAATGGAGAGTGTGTGTAGATTATGGAGCCTTAAATAAATCCACTCAAAAAGATCACTTTCTATTACCATTCATTGATCAAGTGTTAGATAGTTTGTCAGGGAAGAAATTCTTCTCTTTCTTAGATGGCTTTAGTGGGTATAACCAGATCAAAATTGCACCCCAAGACCAAGATAAGACCACTTTTACTAGCCCCTGGGGAACTTTTTCTTATAGAGTCCTCCCATTTGGACTACGTAATGCACTAGCAACCTTTCAAAGAGCAATTATAGGAATCTTTTCTTATATGATTAATGACTCTATGGAAATTTTTATGGATGATTTTACCCCTTATGGTGTCTCTTTTGAAGAAGCACTACAAAACGTTGAGAAAGTACTTAAACGATGTATACAAGCCCACCTCTCCTTAAGCACAGAAAAATGTCATATGATGATGAGTGAAGGATTAGTACTAGGACATTTTATTTCATCTCAAGGAATTCAGGTGGATCCATCCAAGATACAAGTCATTAAAGACCTTCATATTCCCAAAACCCAAACATATGTGAGAAGTTTCTTAGGACATGCTGGATACTATAGAAGATTTATCAAAAAAATTTCCAAAATAGCTTCTCCTTTGTTTGTGTTACTTATTAAAAATGTTGAATTCAAGTGGACTAATCTTTGCCAGGAATCATTTGATACACTCAAACATCAGTTATCTACAGCTCCTATTCTAAGAGGACCTGATTGGACGCTTCCCTTTCATATATCCTTTGATGCTTTAGATACTGCAATAGGAGTTGTCTTGGGACAAGAAGAAAATCATCTCCCTTATGTTATTTACTTCATTAGCAAGAATATGAGTCCTGTTGAAGTTAACTATACAGTTACTGAAAAGGAATTTTTAGCAGTTATCTATGCTATTAATAAATTTCAATTACATCACTGGCTATCCTAATTTTTTCCATACTGATCACTCAGCTATCAAATATTTAATGAAAAAATACGTCACAAATGATCGAGTCACCAAATGGTTACTATTATTACAAGAATTTGATATTACAATTGTAGATAGACTAGAAAAAGAAAATGTAGTTGTTGATTTCCTTTCTCGGTTAACACCTGATGATAATACTCCAATAGATGATTCCTTTCCTAATGAATATTTATTTGTAGTATCTGCTCACTCACCATGGTATGCAGACATCACTAACTATTTGGTTGCAGCAAAGTTATCACCACACCTATCCCACCGAGAGAAAAGAAGAATCATTCAACAAAGTTCTCAGTATAGCTAGATAAGTGGGTGTCTTTTCCACATAGGATTTGATCAAGAAATCTGAAGATGCATTAGAGAAGATGAGGTTTATGATTTACTAAAAGATTGTCATGATGGCCCTTGTGGAGGGCATTTTGCTGATAAGAGAACAACACATAAAATTCTCAGGATGGGTTATTATTGGCCCTCACTTTTTAAAAATGCAAAGAAATATGCTTGGGCCTGTGATAGCTGTCAAAGAATGGGTCAACCTAATCATAGAGATGAAATGCCATTAAATCCCCAGGTAGTAATCGAACCATTTGAAAGATGGGCCTTAGACTTTGTAGGAACCATTAACCCTCCATCCAATCAAAAAGTTTATATAGTGGTCTGCACAGATTATATGACCAAATGGGTGGAGGCTAAAGCACTCCATAGAGCTACTGAATAATTTGTTCTAGATTTTTTATTTGAAGATATCTTTATCAGATTTGGAGTGCCTAGAGAATTAGTCACAGATGGGGGACCTCCTTTCACTTCTCATGGTTTTAAATCCATCCTTCAAAAATATCATATTCATCATAGAATGACTACACCATACCACCCCCAAGCCAATGGACAGGTGGAAAGCACAAATAAAGTAATAGAAGCCATTCTCATAAAAACAGTGAAAGAAAACAGAAAGGATTGGTCTCAAAGGCTCCCTGAAGCATTATGGGCTTACAGAACTACCAGGAGAAATACTACAGGATTCTCCCCCTATGAATTAGTTTATGGAAAAAGTGTTGTCTTTCCTATGGAATTTGAAATCAAAACCTTAAGGACTGCTTTAGCTATTAACCAGGATTTGACTGATGCCCAAACAGCCAGGTTGTAGCAGCTTAATGAATTGGATGAAAAAAGATTAGATGCCATTCACCAGACAACTATGATTCAACAACAAAGAACAAAATGGCATGATAAAATCATTAAGCACAAGAAATTCCAAAAAGGTAATTGGGATTTATTGTATGATTCTCGGTTCAAAGAATTTCAAGGGAAACTACGTACAAGATGGTTAGGACCTTACGAAGTGGACACTGTTTTTCCCAATGGAACAGTAAGGCTCCTCACAATTGATGACTCTAAAACACTGTTATTAGTGAATGTTCATCGGCTCCGTCTGTACCAGCGCCCCATTTCCAAAGAAGATTTTAAGGCCACATGTGTGGTAGATTCACATTATCTCTTTTTAGAGGAGCCTCCTGCCCCTCATTGCAATTAATTTTTCTGAATTTAATTTCTTTAGCATTAAATTAAATTTCTTTTACTAATAATCCCTATCAAGGAATGCCATGTTACAATTGATTCTTTTGCAGATTCTTGATCCAAGAAAAGGCCTACCAAGAAAGGACAATCTTACTACAAGCAGATCCAAACTTCATTTTGTGAAGCATTGCTCCCTCTTTCTTCAATCCATTCAGCAACATTTTTCCCATTTTTCCCATTGCTGAAACACCACTGTTCAGCAACATTTCGCCCTTTTTCCCATTGCTGAAACACCACTCTTCAGCAACATTTTCCTCATTTTTCCCATTTTTTCCCATTGCCGAAACATCACTCTTCAGCAACATTTTCCTCATTTTTCCCATCTTTCCCATTGCTGAAACACCACTGATCAGCAACATTTTTCCCCATTTTTCCCATTGCTGAAACATGATGTAGGAGTATCTCTCCATGTCAGCCAGCCAGCCAGCCAGCCACGTCAAGCGCATGCATTCAAAGGCTGAAGAGATGCGCAGTCCTCATCTTCAATTTTGTAATTGAATGTAATTAATGTTTAGGTTGTTGAGCCATGGAGCCGTGCCTTTATGCAAGCATTAGGTAGATAGGCATTTAATGTTTTGTAAGGCTGAGATCTAGATCCAGATAGTGGACTAGACAGCCCATTCAATGTAATTGAATAGGGTAGGTAGATTGGAGGGAAGAGCTCGAAGAGCCCCCTCATGTAAAAAGATGAATGGTATCTCTTTGATAGTTAGTGGAGAGTGAGTGAAGATAGAAGAGAATCTACAGGTAGAGAGTAGAAGAGAAGGAGCCGAGACCTTGTTACAAGCTGTGCTCAGGAACACCTTGTAAAAACAGGCATTTTCCATATTCAATACAAAGAGCAATTTTTCGTGCATGATTATGTGTTAAATGAATGTTTGTGGGTGTTCTTTATATGATATGGATGTATGTTGTAGGTTTGTATTTGCAGGAGTTCATGGTTTCAGGCTTGGGAGGTCTTTGAGGCTTCACACCAGGAGGGTGTGACAAAACGCGACGGGTTCTAATCACTGTGCACAGAGGTTGCACTTCTGAATTCTGCGAATTCAGACAAAGACGTGCTGCGGCACAAGAACTGAAGTCAACAACTCAGGGAAGACCTCAAGGTTGCTGRACACCTTGGAGGCAAGGCTGTGTATGAGAGACACAGTTGCAGACAAAGACACTGCTGAGAGTTCTATAGAGCTCTGCCAAGTGGKCATTGAGCATATGCACAGTGGTGCATTAAGCATATGCACAGTGGTGCATTGAGAAGAACTCTGATGTGAGTTCTTAAGGAAAACCAGAATCACTAAGGATTCTGACGGGCTCTGCCAAGTGAGAATTGAGCAAGTGTGAGTGCACAGAGGACAGAACTATTGAATGTCCTRTGAAAAGATACTCTGCCAAGAGGGCATTGAGTAAGTGTGCAGATCGAAGAAAAGAGAACTCTTTGAGTTCTGGAATTTAGAGGAAGAATCCACTGAGGGATATTCGCGGGGTTACTGAATACCCAGAAGCACTCAGCAAGAGGTTGCTTGAGACAGAGGATAGCTAGGAGGGAATCATAATACTCTCCATCTGAAGGAGGAAGAAAAAAGGATTTATTTCCTTAGAGAACTGAGTGTTTGACAAGCTCAGGAGAGATAGCACTGTGTGTGCGTGAAGACTCTGCAGAGACACAGAAGTCAAAGAATCCCTTGGGGATTCAAAGGATAAGCTCAAGAGAGACAGCGTTTTCATACGCGGAAGCGAGAACTCTCGATCACGGAGTTGCAGAGGAAGGGAAAAAAGGTTGAGGCCTTTGGTTCTTGAGATTATTCCAAGTGTAGGAGGAAAGTGCGCAAGCTCAGGAGGGAGCACAACTATCGTCGGATGGGCCGAAAAATTCTGGACTATTAAGATTTCCACGTCCAGGAAGGAGTAAGAGGAGCGCACAGAAGAGGAGATCATGAGCTGTTGGATCTCACTCAAATACCCGTCAGTCGTTGGATCGGGTGAAGGCGCGCGAAGTTTAGCCTCTGGAGTAAGCGCACAGAAAGAACAGATCTTGAGAAAATTACCCATCAACCGTCGGATCTGACAAGAGATGCACGAGGTTTACCTTCATGGATAGGAGGAGGAAAGTCCCGACGAGAGGCGTGGCTATCGGCATTCGTGAAATCGGGAGTCACGATGACATGAGATTGGGAATTTTCAAGGTGAAAGTCTCGGGAATGATCTGAGTCATCCATCTGTTGGGGACACATGGGCGAGATCGGGAGCCTATCGGCATTCGGAGGTTGAAGGAACAAGAAGACGGAGCATTTCAGCATCGAAAACTCTGAAAATCCTGAGATTGAATCTGAGCCGTCCGTTTGTGAAGACACGTGGCGGAGATCGAGCGACCCGTCGGTATATCGGCTACCGGGGTTTTGATTTGACAGAGGATTTCTGTCATTGGGGTATCGAAAGTCCGGAAATCGCAAGATTGGATTAGGGTCGTCCATCTGTTGGGGACACATGGCGAAGATCCAGACTATCGGGGAAAGTCCCTATAGAATAGTCAAATCGGCGCATCGGGGTTCGGCATTTTGTGAATCCTAAAGACGAGACGCCCGGGACATTTGGAGTCACGAAATCGCGAGAGGTGATTAGGACCATCCATCATAGGAGGACGCATGGAAGATATAAGAGCATTCAGGAAATTACCCGAAAGGAAAGCTATTTATCGGCATTACGGGGATCGGGATATCGGGAATCCCGTGGACAAGAGGTCGGGGAAATCCATAGTGAAAACCCCGATACAATCAGAGCTGTCCATCTGTCGGGACAGGTGGAAAAAATCAAGAACCATTGGAATATTGGGAGTCTCGAGACCAAGGGTCTGAGACCTGTTGAACCCCGAAACTGCGAGAGAACCACAGCCGTGGATCTCGGGAAGGACACGTGTCGCATGATCATCCAACATCGGATATCTGGACACTGGAGGTTGCAGAGGTAAGATATTTGGTTTGGAGTTTGGTGAAACCCAAGGGTCAATCTGAACCGCCCATCCACTTGGGACGCATGTCAGAAATCCGAGGGAAGTCAGGGATCGGCATTTCGTGAGTCAGGGAGCAAGGAGGACTTACATTTTAGAATCGCGAAGTCTGATTCTCCGAAAAGAGGAAAGCTCCATCGTGGGACCAACTGTCAACATATCGAAGAAGAGGGAAGTCTCGATAAAGATCAGGGACCATTGGTTTCATAGGATATCACGACCGTTGATCGTGCTAAAGGTGGGCAGGAGTTGCTACTGACGTCACATCGGGAGTCGGAGGATCGGGGATCCGGAGGACGAGAGATCCAATTCACTTCAACCTTCGAAACCCTGAATCCCAATAAGAGGTATGACTGCGGTCATAGAAGGGAAGGTCATGTGGACCAAAAGTCTAGCCCTGAGGGCTAGTGGAAGTTGGAGCGCATCGAGATTTCGAAGCCCAAAACCCCGAAAGGGATAAGGCTGTGGTCTTATGAGAACTGGTCACATCGACTAGGGCATAGCCAGACAAGGCTAAGTCAAAAGGGAGGCACATCGACAAATAGGAGATCGGGATTCAAGAGGTCAGGGAACTCTTGACATCGGGGATCACGAAACCCTAAAACCCAAAATTGTGAGTCGGGGAAAAGTCATGGGCGCGTGCAGAGGCCATGACAGAGAAAGAAGGACCTGTGGATCAGGTTTTTATCATAGATTCCACAGTGGGAATCGAAGGAGCCGCTCTGACTTGCAGGTGAAGTTAGAATGATCCTTTTGACAGGGAGGTCGGGCGCAGAGACCCTGCGGGGTATGTTGGTCTGCGTTGCATCAAGTGGTATCAGAGCTGGACTCTGTTTGTATATTGCAAGCAGAGGGAGGAGGAAGGAGACAGAGTTCTTGAGACTCTGTAAGGATTTGTTTTCAGGATGGAAACAGTCCGTAAGAAGTCAGGAGGACTGTGGGAGAAGCTGAAGCACTCAGGTTTGCAGAGTGACAGCAGTAGATTTTCCAGGAAGGCAAACAGAGACAACAACATGCCTACTGAGGGCCGTAGATATGTTGTAAGGAAAAATTCAGAGTTGTGGAGCCAAGAAGATATAGGTGAAGAGCTCGCTGATATAAAGAAAGAAATAGAAAAGCTTGCATTGAAGATGCAGCAGAAAGCAAAGCTGAGATGGGTATATGAATGGCCCATGAGGAAGGCAAAAGCAAAATGGCCAGTCAAGGAGTTGATGGTCAGAAGACAGCAGAGGCTGTTAAAAGGATGGTTGAGGTATGCTGAAAACCTCAATGGACCAGAAGAGGAGATGGTTCAGGTATGTCAACCGGAGACTGGGAGAGATCTCAGTGAAATGGGATCAGTTGAGGATCTCAAGAACTGCCAGGGGAGCAGGGAGGAAATTTCAGATTGCTAGGTGGGCAACAAGTTGGGATCACTGCGGGATCTCAGAGACTGTCATGAGGACAGCCAGGGAATTTCACATTGCCATCTGGGCAATGAAATGAGGTCGTTGCGGGATCTCGAAGACTGCCAAGAGGGTAGTAGAAGCATCTCAAATTGCCAAGTGAGCCGAGATGAGCATGCGAGACTGTCTGGAAGTCTCATGGACTCGGAGGTGAGTTCAATTCAGCAAGGAGTGTTGATGAAGATGGGATCAGTTGATCTCATAATCTGCTAGGAGAGCAGTGAACAGATCCCATATTACCATGTGGGCAGGGATGAGCAGATGAGTTGGAATCAGCTTGAGGAACTAACAGGGCAGGTGAGTTTGGATCAGCAGGTGCAACTGACAGAGGGGGAAGATATGAGAGATATTCTGATGATTGGGGGAATCAAAGTACTCCTACCATTTACTCAGGAGGAGGCGAAATTCTGTGTTGCAGATGAAGCAGCAATAGCAGAAGAACAGTCAGTTGTGACTGTCAAAGAAGAATTGGAGCAGACTTTGGAAGCTGCCCAAGCAGGCGAAGAAGAAGATGAGCATTCTGAGGAGTGTCTCAATGCATTCATCTAGGAAGCTAAGAAATTTGTAGCACTGAAGCTGACAGCCGAAGAAGATGAAAAGGATGATGAGTATTCTGAGGAATGGCTCAATATTTTCAGCCAGGAAGCTGAAAACACTACAACATGGGAGTTCGCAGCAGCAGAAGAAGAAGAGGCAGACAAAATTTGTTTTGTTGATCTGTATGAGAAAATTGAATCCCTAGAGAGAAGGGTGAAGGTGTAGAGCATGCACATCCAACAGGCGAAGTTGGAACCTGATGAAGAAGGCATGGGAGATCACAGTGATCTGCCCATGTGCCAAAAAAAATTGCAGCTGAGGAGACTGCATGAACAGAGCCAGCCATTGGAGCAGCTGAATGGAGTGATCGACATGATCAGGGAGCTGATGATCCGGTCAGCAGAAACTGCCAGCAAGGAGAGGCTGAGCAGAAGGAAGGAAGCAGCAGCAGTAGCACAGAAGCAGAAGCAGCAGCAGGAAGATGGAGCAGATGAACAGCTCCAGAGAATGATTTGGGATCCAGAAGGATTTCAACATCAGAGATGGGAAGCTCATGAGCAGGAGCTCATGATTTTGCAGCTGAGGAGTATGATGCAGGAGCATCTCTCCATGTCAGCCAGCCAGCCACGTCAAGCACGTGCATTAAAAGTCTGAAGAGAGGCGCAGTCCTCATCTTCAATTTTGTAATTGAATGTAATTAATGTTTAGGTTGTTGATCCATGGAGCCGTGCCTTTATGCAGGCATTAGGTAGATAGGCCTTTAATGTTTTGTAAGGCTGAGATCTAGATCCAGATAGTGGACTAGAAATCCCATTCAATGTAATTGAATAGGGTAGGTAGATTGGAGGGAAGAGATCGAAGAGCCCCCTCATGTAAAAAGATGAATGGTATCTCTTTGGTAGTTAGTGGAGAGTGAGTGGAGATAGAAGAGAATATGTGGGTAGAGAGCAGAAGAGAAGAATCCGAGACCTTGTTATAGGCCGTGCTCATGAACACCTTGTAAAAACAGGCATTTTCCATATTCAATACAAAGAGCAAGTTTTCCTGCATGATTATGTGTTAAATGAATGTCTGTGGGTGTTCTTTATATGATATGGATGTATGTTGTAGGTTTGTATTTGTAGGAGTTCATGATTTCAGGCTTGAGAGGTCTTTGAGGCTTCACACCAGGAGGGTGTGACAGAACGCGGCGGGTTCTGATAGCCGTGCATAGAGGTTGCACTTCTGAATTCTGTGGATTCAGACAAAGACGTGCTATGGCACAGGAACTGAAGTCAACAACTCAGGGAAGACCTCAAGGTTGTTGAACACCTTAGAGGCAAGGTTGTGTATGAGAGACACAGTTGCAGACAGAGACACTGCTGAGAGTTCTGTAGAGCTCTGCCAAGTGGGCATTGAGCATATGCATAGTGGTGCATTGAGAAGAACTCTGATGTGAGTTATTAAGGAGAACCAGAATCACTAAGGATTCTAAGGGGCTCTACCAAGTGGGCATTGATCAAGTGTAAGGAGTGCACAGAGGATAGAACTGTTGAACGTCCTGTGAAAAGATACTCTGCCAGGAGGGCATTGAGTAAGTGTGTAGATAGAAGAAAAGAGAACTCTTTGAGTTCTGGAATTTAGAGGAAGAATCCACTGAGGGATCTTCGCGGGGTTACTGAATACCCAGAAGCACTCAGCAAGAAATTGCTTGAGACAGAGGATAGCCAGGAGGGCATCCTAATACTCTCCATCTGAAGGAGGAAGAAAAAAGGATTTATTTCCTTAGAGAACTGAGTGTTTGACAAGCTCAGGAGAGATAGCACTGTGTGTGCGTGAAGACTCTGCAGAGGCGCAGAAGTCAAAGAATCCCTTGGGGATTCAAAGGATAAGCTCAAGAGAGACAGTGTTTTCATACGCGGAAGCGAGAACTCTTGATCGCGGAGTTGCAGAGGAAGGGAACAAAGGTTGAGGCCTTTGGTTCTCAAGATTCTTCCAAGTGCAGAAGGAAAGTGTGCAAGCTCAGGAGGGAGCACAACTGCCATCGGATGGGCCGACAGATTCTGGACCGTTTAGATTTCCACGTCCAGGAAGGAGCAAGAGGAGCGCACAGAAGAGGAGATCGTGAGCCGTCGGATCTCACTCAGATACCCGTCAGTCGTTGGATCGGGTGAAGGCGTGCAGACTTTATCCTCTGGAGTAAGCGCACAGAAAGAATGGATCTGGACTGTCAGATCTTGATCAAATTACCCGTCAACCTTCGGATCTGACAAGAGCTACACGAGGTTTACCTTCGTGGACAGGAGGAGGAAAGTCTCGACGAGAGGCGTGGCTATCGACATTCGTGAAATCACGAGTCACGATGACATGAGATCAGGAATTTTCAGGGTGAAAGTCCCGAGAACAATCTAAGTCGTCCATCTGTTGGGGACACGTGGGCGATATCGGGAGCCTATCGGCATTCAGAGGTTGAAGGGACAAGAAGACAGAGCATTTCATCATCGAAAACTCTGAAAATCCTGAGATTGAATCTGAGCCGTCCATTTGTGAAGACACGTGGTGGAGATCGAGCGACCCGTCGGTATATCAGCTACCGGGGTTTTGAGTTGACAGAGGATTTCTATCATCGGGGTATCGAAAGTCCCGAAATCGCGAGATTGGATCAGGGTCATCCATCTGTTGGGGACACGTGGCGAAGATCCAAACTATCGGGGAAAGTCCCCATAGAATAGTCAAATCGGCGAATCGGGGTTCGGCGTTTCGCGAATCCTGAAGACGAGACGCCCGGTACATTTGGAGTCGCGAAATCATAGGAGGATGCGTGGAAGATATCAGAGAATTCAGGAAATTACCCGAAAGGAAAGCTATTTATCGGCATTACGGGGATCGGGATATTAGGAATCCCATGGACAAGAGGTCGGGGAAATCCATAGTGAAAACCCTGATACAATCAGAGCCGTCCATCTGTCGGGACAGGTGGCAGAAATCAAGAACCATCGGCATATCGGGAGTCTCGAGACCAAGGGTCTGAGACATGTTGAACCCCAAAACTGCGAGAGAACCACAACAGTGGATCTCTGGAAGGACGCGTGTCACATGATCATCCAACATCAGAGATCTGGACATTGGAGGTTGCAGAGGTAAGAGTTTTGGTTTGGCGTTTGGTGAAACCCGAGGGTCAATTTGAACTTCCCATCCACTTGGGACGCATGTCATAAATCTGAGGGAAGTCAGGGATCGGCATTTCGCGAGTCAGGGAGACAAGGAGGACTTGCATTTCATAATCGCGAAGTCCAATTCTCCGAAAAGAGGAAAGCTCTATCATGGGACCAGCTGTCAACATATCAGAGAAGAGGGAAGTCCCGATAGAGATCAGGGACCGTTGGTTTCATAGGATATCATGACCATTGATCGTGCTAAAGGTGGACAGGAGTTTCTACTGACGTCACATTAGGAGTCGGAGGATCGGGGATTCGGAGGACGAGAGATCCAATTCACTTCAACCTTCGAAACCCTAAATCCTGATAAGATCATGACTGTGGTCATATAAGGGAAGGTCATGTGGACCAAAAGTCTAGCCCAGAGGGCTAGCAGAAGTTGGAGCACATCAGGATTTTGAAGCCCAAAACCCCGAAAGGGATAAGGCTGCGGTCTTATGAGAACTGGTCACATGGACTAGGGAATAGCCAGATGGGGCTAAGGCAAAACGGAGGCACATCGGCAAATAGGAGATCGGGATTCAAGAGGTCAGGGAACTCTTGACATCGGGGATCACGAAACCCCGAAAACCGAAATTGTGAGTCGAGGAAAATTCATGGGCGTGTACAGAGGCCGTGACAGGGAAAGAAGGACCTGTGGATTGGGTTTTTATCAGAGATTCCACAGTGGGAATCGAAGGAGCCACTCTGGCTCGCAGGTGAATTTAGAACGATCCTTTTGACCGGGAGGTCAAGCGCAGAGACCCTGCGGGGTATGCGGGTCTGCGTTGCATCAAAACACCACTCTTCAGCAACATTTTATTCATTTTCCCCATTTTTTTACCATTGTTGAAACACCACTCTTCAGCAACATTTTCCTCATTTTTCCCATCTTTCCCATTGCTGAAACACCACT
>JASDQU010502618.1:102080-113283 GCA_032191745.1 Picea mariana | reverse complement strand
TCCTTCCAAACTTAACACACACAGTATAACCAACAAAATAATGCAATCTTTGAGCTAGGTTTTACTTATATGTCAATGAAAAACAAAACCCATGATTGTGTTCTCTTTTCATCGCCAAATCAGTCAAGACAAAATGGAAAATGGTAGTATGAATATGCAAAATAAGTGACTTCAACAAATTCTCTCAACAAATATATATTTCTTTTTATTTTTCTTCAAGAAATGGTAGAGAAATGGAGGGGAAGACATTTTCATGTACATAACATGCACACCAAAGCCAAACTTAACTGGTATAAAGACAAATGCATTGCAAGAGATGTAAAACCAGTTGTGAACTCATACCTTGTTTAAATGCAATTTATGCTGGTGTTGAGAGTTGAAAACAATTAAAACAACCAATAGAATGAGGGTTTCTCAACAACTAGAGTGTTAAGCTCTCTCCACAACAACAAAATGAAATGAAAGTGTGAAAACCCCACAAGATAGAAAGTTGGAGGATTCTGGACCGTGGAGTAATTACCCACGTCTCGTCGAAATCAATGCATGGCTAGCTTCATTACTCACCACAAATAGAAATACTGAAACACTTTTGCCACTTCAACTAAATTCAACCTCTATCCTGTGCCATGTAATAAATAAAACCAATCACAAGCTCAAATTTCATGCCAAGTGAGCATCAACCTTGTATGCCAACTTTTCAATCATAAATATCCCTTATCTATCACATCTTATAACTAACCAAATCTACATGAAAAATTCACTATCAATTCCAAACACTGCATTGGATTGTGTGACCATCATATCGCATGGCTTAATATGAGTCATAACCATGCAATAAACTTTATCCATGTGGGATATACAATATTATCATCTATCGATGATTATATAGTCTCACATGCAAACCATAGGTATCACATCCCCTATTGAAACCTTACACTTATAACATGTTTATTTATCACATGTGTTTATTTCCATATAGGGCCTTTCAAAAGACTTGAACAATAAAATCGGTTTACTGACGCAATTGTGCAAGAGTTCTATTTGAAAACAAGAGATTTGGTGGAAAATATTCTAAGGTTCTTCAAATAAATACATGATTTCTCCAACTCTTGTTCAACATTTTTTCCAACACTTTATTTCTTAGCAACAAATACTTGTCAGCCTGTAGAAAGTCAATTTTTCCAGCACCCATTCAGATAGATTCTTTCTTTTCATATTTAAAAATTCAGAGTTCTAGAGGTTTTTCAGATTTTTCATGGTTTTTCTCATAAAAAATTTAGTAGCAGTTGTTAGATTATTCAAGTTCCGCTTCTTTTTTTTTCTTCAGAGTTTTATTACTACAACATGCTATATTTCTTTCACACGAGACAATATAGTTCCAGATTTAGAGTTAGTTGGTAAAAAGGTTCTAGACAGAGAGTTAATTTTACATTTGCATACTTTTTTGCAGTTACAGACACTTTCCCTAGCTACCAAAAGTCACATGTAGTTGTTCCTTAAGAAATTGTTAGTTATTAACTCATTTTTAGACTAGCTTGTAGCACAAGATTAGCACGATTTGTGAATTTCACGCAAATTATCATGAAATTGAATTATGAAGACTTTATTAGCAACATCAACAGATTCATATCACCTTCAGCAACATATTTAGATCATCTTCAACAACATCAGTAGATTCAAATCATCTCCAACACCATCATCACTTTTCAAATCATATTCAGTAGTAGCAACACTCTTCAGGTTATTTTCAAATTTTCCATCTATTTTATCTTCAGATTCTTCAACATTCTTCATCAACATTAGTATCCTACGTCTCTAGAATATTCAACAATTCCATAACTTTCTTCCAGAATATGCAACAGTAAATGAGTTAACTTCAGCAACATAACTAGCATTCAAGTTCAACCATGCTCTAGATCTAGCTTCAAAGGTGATAGATTATTTAGGCTATAGGTAAAATTAGAAGGTAATAACTCCTTAAATCATTTTTGCATTTGGAATCGGGAATTGTGTGAAGGATGGGAAAACCATAGATTCAATACACATTTACTCTATTTTTTCTGAAGTCTATCCTATCCTGTTATCAAAAATCTCAAAATCCTATGACATTCCTCTAAATATACGTATGAAATCATATCCTAAGTATGCACTTGTCCATATATCAAGCACTCTACATAATAATTATATATATTCATGTCATAATTATATTTTGACATGCAATATAACAGGGTGATCGATTGGATCGATAAGGCGATCCAATAATGTAAGAGCGTCACCATAATTAGGAATGATGACACAAAACACAACATTACCATTTACACAATTTTGAATTATGAATCCCATCATCGCAGAAGCCACTCGATATTTTCTATCCATTTGTAAAATCTGCCATATGTTCACTATTTTTTTTTTCTTTCAGTTTTCCTTGTGACAAAGAGTATTGTTCTAGTTCAAATTTTCGCCAACTCTGTAAATTTGAAGCATGGGACTTGTGGTAAGACATGAATAGACCGGGATTGAAATTATGGAAGCTTCTTTGAAATGTGTGAGGTGTTTTCAAAGATTTTGATGGCTATCTTTCTTAGAAAAATTCTAGAGGCATGATAAGCAAGTAATTAAATATTTTGTGAAATATTTTGATGGCACAAAGATTTGAATTGGAAATCTCCATTTGCAATTATCATAAGCATTTATTTCACAAGCTACTAGGCTACCTCAAGGTGGTGAAAATTGGTTCAACAATTGGAAGATTAAAGGAGAAATATAGAAAGACTTCCTCAAAGACCGAGCACACACAACTAACTGGAACAAAGGTATGCCCACTTCTGCGTTCAAGAAGAAATAGCATGGTATTTTATTCATACTTAATAAATATGTAACTTGTGAAGGCAGGTACATGCTTGAGTTTTACTATTATCTTATACTGCTTATGAATTTTGTTAAGGGGCATGAAATAGATATGCCTTTCTATCTATTGAACATTTTGAAGAAAATGGCCTTGTCTATACAATGTAGCCCCAATAGTTTAGAGGGGATTTTGTTTCATTTTGGGTTGATTAAGATTCTAGTTAAAGTTAGACTTCATGAACATAATGATAATTGGGAGTAATTCCTTATACAATTTTTTTTTTTAAGGCTCCAGTGCAACAAGAGGTAAAAGGGTTGAAATGCTAAAGTGCCAAAAACAAGGTTTCTAGTAGAGAGACAAGGGTTTCCAAGTCGGAAATATTGGAAACAAAACCTGAAATTTTGGAGTTAGAAAATATGGAGCCGAAAGAAGAGGAATTGGAGAATCCAGAAGCTAAGAAGGTTGCAAAACTAGAAAGGAACGCAAAAATAGAGAAGAAAAGTGTTCCCCAATCCAGGAGCTCCCCCTAAGGAAGAGTTCATTGCTCATCTTCTTTACTGTTGGTATTGCTTTGTTTATTAAGTTGTGTGATTTACATTTTTGGTCATTTATTTTATGCAAATTCATTTACTTTTGTTTACATAGGAAAACTAACACAACAAACAATAATTGAATAAATGATTGTTATTTTAGTTGCAACAACTCTCATTAACTTAGACAATTGAAAAAGTGTAATTAAAAATCTAGTACATTGATGATCCTAAGTGTTTAGAATTACTTGTGTGTCTTTATTAATATGTTTCTGCATCATTAGAAAATACTCTATTCTTTTTATGGTTGAATATAAACTTTGTTTCTGTTAGCGATTATTTTTGTCATTTGGCGCAGAAACACCTAGGGCTGTAGATTGCGCATGAAATTCCCAAGCACAGCACGGGAGAATCCCTATTTTTCCAAGTAGCAGGTCAAGCGAGCGGGCAAAATGTCATCGGCAGCCTCCAAGATCTATTTTACAAAGCAGATCAACGGTCACTGGGTTTTCAGAGCTACTGAATTGCCCAGGGTTTAACGCAAAGGACAACTCTCGTATTTCAATCAGCAGGTTCGGATCGTTCAATTTAACTGGGATAGGTGGCAGCCTGTCGGCATATCGCGGATCGGGGTTTCGGGGAACAGGGAGCCCTTAGTTTATTGCACTTGGAAGTACCGATCAGTGAAATGCCGAAAGCGCCTTTGGCGCCAAGCCCACGGTCTCAGCCCTGGGTCATATCAAGTGAGCCTGCAAACGAGGGCGACTCCCTTCTAAATATCGAACGCCCCCTCGTCCGTTCATCCTAAGGACGCATGTCGAAAGATCTGGCCGCGTCGGCGTTTCGGCGGTCGGGAGTTCATGGGGTGAGAGTTTCGTGTTTTTCAACATCGTGAAACCCCGAACCCCGATAACGCCGAAAGTGTAGAAAGTGGGGCCCGTGGTATCGCGAGGTGTTTTCAGTCATCCATCCAGAGGGGAGACCTGGCAGAAAGTAGAGCCATCTTGACGCTTCGCTCATCGCGACTCCAACACGCAAAGAGCAACTCTGTCATTTTTCGATGCGCGAGGTGCCAGGAGAATCCCAGACCTGGGCCCACGGTATCGCTGGGAGAGTTAGGAGCCATCAGATCCAGAAGGACGCGTGGTGCCAGATTAAGCCATCTTGGCATATCGCTCATCACGATTTCAACCAGCAAAGATTAGCCCTTTCATAGTCGCGAATGCCGAAAGCACATGGTCACAGCCCATGGTCACTTGGGAAGAGGAAGGAGCCGCATAAAAGGCCAAAGGCACCGAGTTCAATTGCAGAGGGGATCATCTCTAGCTCTAGGCGCCATCAGACTCGATCTTAATACTGTTTCTAGCATTGAAGTGAATGAAGACAAGAGAGGGTGGTTGAAACCTCCCGTCGTTCATTAAATAAGGGGAATGGAGGGTCTGGTGAGCCGCCTGTTCGCAGAGGTCCTGTGTATCAATTCTCTCAACGAAGCCGTGTCTAAGTCCTCGACTCGACAGAGAAGTCTGCGCACACTAGCCGAGCACTTCATGGCTCAGCTACCCTCCTTACAGGAGCCATGCGTAGTTAAGGTGGCATTTAAAGGAAGATATCGGTACGAGTTTGACTAAAGGGACACCAAGCCTTGAGTGACTGGACACACCTCTGAGAGATGAATTTTCCTGAGTATATAGACTCAGTTTTTGTATTTTGTAAGCATCGATGGTTGAGCAGAGCTCCCKGTTRTAAAGCTTTAACGAAGCACTGTTATTCTGGTTATGTATGGACTTTTGAGACTTCTTGCCTTATGAATGCCAGTTTCTTTCACGTATCTGTTTACACTGTGTTAGAACAACTCGGAATTGGAGGATCCAGTCGAGTTGTAGTTGTTATAGGATGATGTAGGTTGGATCACTGTAGCAGTTAAGTTGTTTCTAATCAGTTCTTGTGATTTTTCCAACGCTGAGTGACTTGGAATTGGAGGATCCAGTCAATCCCCCCTTCAGTTTCTTGAGACCCTGAATCAAGAGGATCTTGCATTCAGAGTCTTTCCTCTACAAAACGCTGGAAGCCTGTTGCCTAAAGTTGTTTGTTCGCCTTTCTTGCCAAGTCTTCCACTTGCTCATCTTTTAATCAACCCACTGGCTGAAGTTAGATCAAGACCTCCTTTGTTCCTTACATGCCAGACCTAGTCCCTGAGTTAGAAAGATATTTCCCCGAGTCTCTTTCCATCTGATCATCCATTAAAATTATCATGACATAAAACTGATGGGTGTCGGGCTCTACTCCTACAAGCAATCCAGGAGTGACTTCTGACGTTAACATTTCTGGCGCCGTTGCCGGTGACGAAGTTGAATATTTTCCCTGGGATTGAACGACAACGATTAACTGATTCTGAAGGTGAATCAGATATCAGAATTATCAATATTGTTGCCGTGCACCTGGTGAATCCATTATGACGTCTCCGCTGGGGAGAAACTGCTCTATCAATTGTGGCTTTCAGAGGTAGGCATACGCGGTCTCATCCACAGCTGCCTCTAGCTATGCCTGAAATAGATCCAGAGGCAGTGCTTAGAAAGGGAAAGGCCTCTAAAGAAGAAGCGTCCACCACCGAACCAGGTAATCCACCATATCTTTCTGTGGGAACTCCTTTCTCTCCTCCTCAGTTTCTGGACAGACCTGTTTCTGAAGTTTCCCATTCCCTAAATTTTGGGAGTGTTTCTATTGAGTTTTCCTCTCCTGGTCTGTGACCAGAGGGACAAGACCTTGTCACTCCCCTCTCCCCTGAGACTGTACCTTGGCGTGGACTCAGGACCACAGAATATTTTCCCACTCCTATCTTTACCACTCATGCACAAAGAAAAACACCTACTGACTTGAGCTCGTCAGCCTTCTCCTTAAATCCCCTCTTGTTTCCCACTCCACTTCGGAACTCATTCCCAGTAGCCCCTTCGCGAACTCCTTCTCCTCTCAGCTCTCCTCCACCTAACATTCCTATGGCTGGTGCTAATCCCCCTCTGAATAGAATGGACGCCATAGTTGCTGCCATATATGATCCCTTGGTTCTACCCCATCCTATGAATCCTCTTCCTACTGGGGATTACTTAAAATACATGCCCAAGTTCACTGGGGAAGGAAACATAACTGCCGAAGGCACCTGGATGCTTTCTACAGTTATGCAGACAACCTGAACATCGGAAATGAAGATGTCTGGATGAGGGTTTTTGTCCAGAGTCTGGATGGTGAGGTAAGGAAATGGTTTAGAGGATTAGCCCCCGGATCTATTGCTGGAATTGAAGCCCTGGATAATGCTTTCCTGAGGCAGTGGGGAGATAAGAAGGATTTCATGTATTATATGACTGAGTTCGGGTCTTTGAAGAAGATGGAAGAAGAGTCAGTCTCTGACTTCTCCAAAATATTCAATAAGATGTACAATAAGATCCCTGCCGAAATAAAGCCATCAGAAGCCTCGACCAAGATGTCCTATACTAGTGCTTTTGGCCCCAATTTCTATCTTTTATTGAGAGAAAGAAGAGCCACCTCCTTAGCTCAAATGCAAGATGCAGCCATAGAAGTGGAATCTAATGTATTAGAAACCGATAGACTGAGGAACGAGGCTGACGCAGGCAGGAGAAAGGGAAAATCCGAAGCCTCAACTTCTGGCCCATCAGGGCCCCACCTTCAAGTAGATGAGCTGACCAGGATGGTGAAATATCTGTCTGTAGAGATGGAGAGAATGAGGGTGGAAGGGAGGCAAGCATACAAGGGCCCTCCGAACGCCGAAAACAAGGGAGGTTTCAGGAGGCCAAATAATTTTACTCCCATGAATGTGCAAAGAGAGAAGGGAAGAGACAGAGAAGACCAGAAGATTCAGGCCCCTTTTCAAAACAATTTTGTGGCCAAGGGGGAAGAAGGGGGACCAGATGAGCTTGATCCTGAAATCCATTGCTTCGGAGACACTCCTCCTTTTCCTCATCTCACTCAATTAGCCTACGAGGAGTCTCTCATGGACAATCAGCTAAATGAACTAAGCAAGGGAGACAAGGCTAGTGGCAGCCCAGGCAGATATGATCCGAGGTCAAAGAAAAAGACTGTAGTACCTGACGCCCCTGAGCATCTCACTAGAACAGAGAAGCCTGCTAATGAATCCACAGACAATCGCAAAGGTAAGAAGATCCAACCCCTCTCTCCCATTATCCAGAGTCATGCTCCTGAAATAAGAGAAATTCTGAAGCTTGCTTCCTCCTTTAATTTCGAGCATGAGATTCAAAAGATCAGGATCCCGGTGCCTCTAACTGAATTAATTAAACATGAAGGGTTCACGAAATGCTTCTCTGAACTCCTGCAGCCTGAGACCCCATGCCTTCCCACAGAATTCATCAATTTGCAAGATGAAAAGCCTATAGTTATCCTAGGTCCTATGGTAGAAGACATGAATGACTCATCCCCTCCCTTCTACACTTCCTTGAACATACATGATAAGGTACTACACAATTGCTTGATGGATTCGGGGGCTTCTCACAACCTCATGCCCAAAACTGTTAGAGAAGAATTAGGGCTAGAATTCACCCGAGCCTATCATGACCTCTATTCTTTTGACTCCTAGAAAGTTCAATGTCTCGGGGTTATCAAAGACCTGATCGTGACCTTGTTTCAGTTGCCCATGAAAAGTGTGGTCATGGATATTGTAGTGGCTGACGTCCCCCCCAAGTTCGGTATGTTGTTATCAAGGTCTTGGATAAAGAGACTGGGGGGAACCTTGCAGATGGACCTCACATACGCTACTATCCTAGTGTTTGGAGGAGAGCATAGAAGGCTGTACAGAGAAGCCCAGCTGGCATATATAATTAGTGACGAGGCCAACCCTACCAATCATCCCATCTTTGCCCTGGACACTGATCTAGGCTCTAGTTTACTACAACTCACCCATTCCCCCGAGCCTCCTATCAAACTCAGAAAGCAGCCCACTTCTCCTTGTGAACTTCTGCCCCCCATCACCCCCGTTTGGAAAATGTTTTTTGATGGAGCCTCTTCCCAGGAAGGTGCTGGTGCTGGGGTGTTTTTTGTGTCACCTGCCCAGGAAACCATATCTCTATCATACAAATTAGAATTTGAAATCACCAAAATTGTGGTGGAGTATGAAGCCCTTGTTCTAGGATTAAGAGCCGCAAGGGAAATGGGAATTCAGGAAATAGTAGTGTTCGGAGATGCCGAGCTGGTAGTCCAACAGATCAGAAGCACTTATTAGGCTAAGCATCCTCAACTCAGGAGTTACAGGAATGAGGTTTGGGACCTTATTGACAGTTTCTTCTCAGCATTTAATATTTCTTTCATCCCAAGAGAGGAGAACACCTTGGCAGATTCATTGGCTACATCGGCTAGCAATTTCAAAGTACCCTTGCCGCCCAAATTCAGGTATGATGTAGAGGTAAAATACAGGCCCTCCATACCTAACAACGTCAAGCATTGGAAGGTGTTTGAGGATGATCTCGAGATCAAGAAGTTCTTGGAGACTATCGAAGAATTTTCAGAGATGCATATCGACCAAGATTCTGTCTCCGAGGAAGGGTTTGATGGGGGTAAGTTGCTGAGTAAAATAGAAAAGCATGACATTATTCAGCTGCCTAGCAATCACATTCCAAGGGGACTAGTCCCATTAGAGAGATTGTTTGATGGGAATGATGTGGCAGTAAAGGGTAGGCTTTCAGATGAATATGCTGACACATATGAGTGCAACATTGGCACACCAGAGGAGCCTAAGTTTGTCAAGTTGTCAAGAAGTTTGACCGAGGAGCAGAGGGATGAATATGCAGAGTTGCTGAGAGAGTTTTTTGATGTGTTTGCATGGACCTACGAAGACCTCAAGACATATGACACATCAATCATTGAACACAAGATCCCACTGAAGGAAGAGGCTACGCCATTTAGGCAGAAGTTAAGATAGAAAAATCCCATGTTGCTGCCCGTTATGGAGAAAGAAGTAAAAAGATTGTTGGATGCACAAATCATTGTCCCCTTGAGATATTCCGAGTGGGTGGCCAATTTGGTCCCAGTAAGGAAGAAAAGCGGAGAAATCAGGCTCTGTCGATTTCAGGAATCTGAATAGAAGCTCAAAGAAAGACAATTACCCCCTACCCAAGATGGAACACATATTACAGAGGGTAACTGGAGCATCCAGGATATCCATGATCGATGGGTTTTCTGGCTATAATCAGATATCGGTCATGCCTGAGGACAGGGAGAAGACAACCTTCACCACTCCTTGGGGAACATTCATGTATGCCAAGATTCCATTTGGACTTATGAATGCAGGAGCAACATTTCAGTGAGCCATGGATATAGCCTTCATCAGAGAGAAGGACTAGTTTGTGGTAATTTATTTGGATGACATCACAGTCTTCTCCAGGATAGACAAGGAGCACTGCTGCTACTTGAAGAAAGTTTTCCTGAAGTGTCGGAGGTTTGGCCTATCTTTAAACCCCAAAAAATATTTGTTTGCTATGCAGGAAGGGAAGTTGTTGGGCCATATAGTATCAGCAGAGGGAGTGAGAATTGATCCCAGCAGGGTGGAGGCAATTCAAACCTTATCACTTCCCAGGTCTAAAAAAGAGGTTCAGGCCTTTTTGGGGAAAATTAATTTTCTAAGGAGGTTTGTCTCAAATTTTTCCAAGGTAGTGAAACACATCATGACCATGCTCAGGAAGGGAAATGAGGTGAAATGGACCGCCGAGCCCAGGGCATCCTTTGACCAAATAAAAAAGGCATTGACTAAGACACCTGTGCTGATCAGTCCTGACTATTCCAAAGAATTCCTAATTTTCTCCTTTGCTTCTTTTGATACAATAGCAGCAGTATTGTTACAGAGAAACGAGAAGGGGCATGAGCAACCCATCGCTTTCTTCAGCAAGGCATTAAGAGATGCAGAGACCAGGTATGAGATCATGGAGAAGCAGGCCTATGCCTTAGTGAAAGCCCTCAAAGCTTCCGGGATCTATGTCTTTCATTCGAAGGTAACAACATACGTTCCTTCAGCTTCCGTAAAGGACATTCTTGTACAACCAGAAATAGATGGGAGAAGAGGCAAATGGATAGAAAAAATTCTGGAATTTGACTTGGAAATAAATCCCACCAAGCTGGTTAAGGGGCAAGGTCTAGCCAAGCTACTGGCTGAATCCAATTGTGAAGCCTTGGGAGTTAGTTTCCTCAACACTCACCCAGGAACTCAGCAAGCTGAACTGCCTAGCCAATGCTCTCAAGATGGCTTATTGCTGGCAGATTATGCCTGGTATCGTGACATTCTGTACTTTCTACAAGAATTGAAGCCTCCAGATGGAATGGGTAAAAGCAGGGCAAGAGATTTAAAGCTCAAGGCGATCAGGTATTGTCTCATTGAGCAAGTTTTGTACCAGAGAGATCCTTTGGGGATGCTTATGAGATGTTTGAACCCACCAGAAGCCCAGAAACTTATGTTTGATTTCCATGAAGGCCTTTGTGGGGGGCATCATTTCTAGAAGACCACAGCTCATAAGATCCTCAGGGCTGGATATTACTGGCCTACTTTATTCGCTGATGTTTGCAGAGGAATCAAAGCTTGCATCAAATGTCAAAATTTCTCAGGAAGGAAACAACTCAAATTACTGCCATTGAAGCCTATAGTATCTCCAACACCTTTTAAGCAGTGGGGGCTGGACTTCATTGGAGAAATTCATCCTCCCTCAAGCGGTCAACATAGATGGATCCTGACGGCAACAGATTATTTCACCAAGTGGATAGAAGCTGTCCCCACCAGAAGTGCATCTCACAAAGTAATTATCAGCTTCCTGGAGGA
>JASDQU010502618.1:75940-87113 GCA_032191745.1 Picea mariana | reverse complement strand
GGAATACTTCCAATGGAGCCATGTGTGTACCAAGATCTCAAGTATACCCATACCCAAATTTGAAAAATGTACCTTTTAGATACCATGATATGAGAAACTAGCGGATCTGATTGATATGATACTAAGAAATGTTGAATAATGGAGGAATATTGTGGCCTAAGGACTACCTAAAATCATTCTTCAATGTATTCATTATTCTCTTGGTTCTCTTGTCTATCAGCACCGGTTTGTATGGCATCCTTTGTCATGTCATGCAGATCTTCTACTATTCATTGATTAGTCTCTTGAATGCATAGGGGGTCTGATGATAGGTGTTGGGCCCTTCATTTTTGGATGAGAAGTTGCGCAAGAAGGACTACAGTCCCAATTTTGGCCTAATACGAGTTGCGCAAGCTACAAAAGAAGTTGGACAACAACGCAAGGAGAAGTAACAGAAATCAGTTGCAAAAAGGACAAAGAAAAAGCAGTTGCAACAGAACAAAAAAGCATGCAAGCCAAATCCAGAAGACATGACTTAGCTTATATATAGGAATGAGTATGATTGTAAAAGGGTTTGGTTCAGTTCTCCCCTTGTTGTTTGGTTCGGGCATAATTGTAAAGGGTTGGTCTCATAATTGTTGTTGTCTATTGTTGAGAAGTCGGATTGAGTCTGTAAATGTAATTTGTACACCATTTTGGGAATTAGAGCTCTGTGACTTGGGTCCAGAGCCATGAGTATGTAAGAGAGCACTACTTTGTATCTTTGAGATTGTAATTGAGAAAGATATGAAGATAATATATGAAGAAGGATCCAAAATTTCAAAATATGTTGCGTCATTCTATGTTTATACTTTTACATTGTGTCTTTACAGTACTTCTTTATGTTTCATAAGTTCCACATGATGTTTATGTACATCAATTCTTTCCGCAACCTAAGTAGCTTCAGTTCTTTCATATATGAGTTTAATCTTGAGGTTTTTGTGAACCCACCTAAGTATTTTCCTTTCCCTTCCCTATCCTTTTGTCTCAACAACACTTCGAGTGAGACTTCTTCTCTTTGGAAGAGATGAAAATGCCAACGCTCTAGACTACACAGTACATTTTGTTGATAACCTAAGAAGGACCCCGATCTGATCAATCTCACGCCAACAAAATGGTTCCATTGTCGAGACATGCATTAAAAGGGAACCTATAGGGAGGATGCTTCCGTAGATTCACAGATCTAATATCGACCAATGGTTGGAGAGAAATTGTGACGCCTTCATATGGAAAGAAGCGGAGATGAGAAGAATATATGTAAAATATACTCGGGAGGTAATCTTTTACTCAGAAATATTGAGCGACCAGTACGATATATTCTGGGTTAAGTTCTCGGAAAAAAATTTCCATTTGATAGATAGGCTCCAAGAATCTCTAGAGTTCCAAGAATGAGTCAAGAGGACCTGTACTTCATCGACTAGATTGTCTAGTCACGCGAGCGATTGATTTTTGGGTCAATGCCACGTTAGAAGGATACATTATTGAGTTTGCAGTCGAGAATCACTAATATTTTTCACGAGAAGAGGTGGATTTCAAGAAAGACGCCAGGGGAAGACTGTTGAGAGAAATCCCCCTGTGGATTAAAGTTTTCTTGATGGAAGAGGGGATGTTGACTATGTCCCCGACTGAGATGGCAGCGTAAACACCCTCACTTGGGGTAGGGTGAGGTTGGGGTGGAGTCATGGCCTGAGAGAGGGGAAGGTTTCTTTGATAAGTGGGGGAAACAACAAGAAATTGACTCAAGAGATGAGTGAGCCATGAAAAGAGCCTCCATAGTTGAGAAGTGGTGGCACGGAAAGATAAAGAAAGCAGCAAGATAGTCTGAGAAGTTGCGGAAAGAATTTGGACTAGGAGAAGTAGAGGAAAGACAGATGGAAGAGTTGTGGAAGATGAGAAAACAAGAAATACTGGCCAGACAAATATTAAGTGAGAGAGAAGCACAGAGAGAAGAAGTCCCAAGGAGGGTGGACAAGAAGGAGAACGTGTAGAAGGAAGGGAGAAGGAAGCCGACAGGGATCTTGAAGAGGAAAGAGAATATTCAACCCCGATGCTAGGGGAGATCAAGAATCTGGCTAAAGAGATCGCTCCAGTGGAAGAAAATGAGACCCCCAAGATCAAAGAAAACCTCCCCAAAGCCAGTGGCGCCAGCCCCGAATTTCCCATGCCCCAAGTGTCTTCCATACAAGTGGTAAATTCGATACTACCCCCTTATGTTAATTTTGTTCCAGTACAATTAGTTAGTCAGTTACAACCAGGAAGTGCGAGTACAGGGAGGATATTGAGATCCCCCGGTAGGTCACAAGCATGACCGTTAGGTTTTATTTTGATAGAAGCAACAAGATCAGCAATGGATGGTCACGAGGGAGGTTCGATTGCTCGATACCCAGAATTATGGGGTAAGGGAGATGAAATGTTGAGCAGCATCGGTTCTTGTGCGAAGCAATCTGGAGGTCCAGAGGAACTCCGGATGTGAATAATTTGGTTGACTTCCAGACTACCTTGAGAGGTCATGCTCTTAAATGGTACATGAATATTATTGAGTCATGAGTGCCAGGAATGCAAGGTCAAGCGTTTACACTTGGCCATGTATGGACAAGGTTCATAGCAGAGTTTAAGCTACCTCGATCAAAACAACAAGTTATGTCTGAGTTGCGCGAGATTCAGTAAAGGGAAGGTGAATTAGCCTGGGAATAAAACCAGAAGTTTAAAGATTCCATAGGGAGGTTAGCACATCCAATCCATGAGGAACATTAAAGAGAATGGTATATTCAAGGATTGCTACCTCTGACACGGATTTCGCTAATGCAACAATGGATAGCCACTTTAACAGACGCACTGGAACAATCAATGAAGATTGAAGCCATGGAGGGATATCCTAGGAGCCTGAGAGTGACTAGACCCCTAGCAGATCCAATTTTGGGCAACTACAAGGGAAAATATCATCGCTTACAGAAAATATTCAAGAACTGAAGATACCGAGACCAGGACGACCGCAAGTCTGGTGCATTAGATGTTACACAGAAGGACATCTGGTAACCAAATGTCCATGAATGAGGGGAATGGGACCTCCTCAGAATATGATGGGACCCTCACCAGGACCCATGGGAGGAGTTGCATAAGTATCTGTGAATTTACCATTCCATTACCCCACCCCATATCATGCTTTTCCAGGGAGCCAAGCAACACCAGCAGTTGAGTATTGTGAGATTTGTCGAAACCATGGGCATGGGCCAAGACAGTGCCCCACTATTCAGAAGTATTCAATAGTACCAAATACAATACACTGTGAGTTTTGCACGTCTACCACACATACTATTAATCAATGTAGAGCATTGGATGCACTTGCAGAGAGGTTGGACCAAACAACATTCAAGGTGAATGAAAACCCTCAGGGACCGAGAAGAGGTCGAGGAGGTGGATCCAAATGAGACTTAAAAGGAGGAAGAACCAGGGGAAGAGGACCAATAAGATGTTACAACTGTGATGAGCAAGGCCATATGGCTAAAGATTGTCCTCATCTGAGGTGGCCATGGTCCTCTCACTGCAGAACCAATAGGCACACAACTGAAGACCGCCCTGAGTTGATTGCAAAATGGGAAGATCGAGCACGTCAACGAGGAACTAACCTCATCAATTCACAAATAAAGAGATTTATTAAAGGACAATTTCCTAACCTCAATATCGTCACTCGAGGAGGAGCAAAGAAATGAGTTGATGTTGATAATTTACCTCAGATCCAGAAAGTATCCCCTAAAGAAGACAGGTATGACCCTCTAAAACAGAAATTGTTCTTTAAGAATGCCATAGAAGTATTTCAGAATATCCCTAGCCTTGAGAGGAAAGAGAAACCCCCATAGCCTATTGTTTACCCTAAGATTGCGCAAGTCCTTGTTTCACCCCCTACACCCAGAAACTCTGTAGTCACACCAAGACAACCCAAGAAACCACAAAATGTAGTCGACGTATGGTTTCATTTATTTTATTATATTCTCGGGAATGACCAATTAACAGAAAAGTTGTGCAATGCGCTATGCCTAGTTTTAGGGAATGAAGAACCCACAGAAGCAGGAATAAGGACTAATCTTCCTAAGAAGAGTACTCAGAGAGTGAAGATAAGGAAAGTACGAATGAGAAGAGAATTCAGACTAGTATATCAGCTAGACAAGGTTGATATTAAGGATGTCATGTTGGATCTAGGATCCAATGTGAACATTCTACCAAAAAACACTTGGGAAGCTTTAGGAAAACCCTAATTGACATATTCCCCAATCCAGCTAATATGGCCAACCAATATTGTATTTTCCCAATAGGAAGACTAGAGAGTGTGGAAATAGATGTTGCGAGAGTAAAGACAGTAGCTGACTTTGAGGTGATTGAGATCATGGGGGATACAGACCCTTACTCTACACTACTTGGGATTGATTGGGCCTATGAAAACTATGTAGTGATTGACCTAAAGAAAGACACCATGACATTTGAGGTAGATGGAATCAAGGTAGTTTAACCCTTGGATCCATATGTAGGGCCCAAATATACAGAGCCAATGGATAACAATATGGAGGGAGAAGACTTGGATTAGTTGTACACTATAACAGTGGGAACAAGAGAAGATTACATAAATCCTATTGATGATGGATCGGTAAGTTGGAGGAGTATACAGTATATGATGGCAAGGCTCATACGAAAGATTCTCAAGGAGATGCACAATTGTCAGAGAAACTAGATGGGTTGGGACCGAGTTCAGAGAACATCCAGTATATGATGGCACCTCATGACCTAATAGTTTTCTGCTCAGCATGGAAGAAAAGGTAGCGGAGGGTAAAAGGATATCAGTACTAGATTTAGCCCTCCAAGACACCCCTGCCAAATGGTGGGCCAATCACAAAGCCTTACTCAGAAATTGGGACGATGTGAAGCAAGTTATCAAGTATAGGTTTCAAGATAAGGAGAATATGGAATCAGAGATGTGGATGGATTTCCAAGTTGCGCAATTGTTCATTGGAGAATCTGATCCTAAAGCACATATTGACCATTGTGTGACACAGTGGCAAGTTGCGGAAATACCCTCTCGCTTATGGGTTTAGGTATTTCCCCACTCACTTGGTCCAACCCCGAAATCTTGGTTCATACATGAAGAAACCAGAAGACAGACCAGCGACTAGCAAACGTTGGCAGATCACTTTTGCAAGGACTTCTCCTTTACAAGTAAGTACCCTGAGCTTGAAGTAGTCTTGCAAAGAATTAAAGAATTTCTTTTTACAGACAATAGTAATCAGAAATCAAACCTAGTGGTATGTGCAAAACATAGGTGAGAACTTCAGACTAATCTTCACCTAACCTTAGACAAGAAGCCTATAGAATGCTATAAGATTGGAAGGGATTCAAAAAGCCCATATGACTTATAGGAATTGAGAAACCTAGCCATTAAAGAGACAGAAGGGAACAAAGAAATCCAGAACATCATACCCAGTCAGACTGATAGTTCTTATAATCACCCATTGAAGTTGTGTAAAGTCAATATAAGGACCACAGAGCAACCTAATATAGCTATGGTGGGAGATTACTGGAATGAGCAAACTAGTCAAGAAATATAGATTTTGTTGTGGGAATATGAGGATTTGTTCCCTGAGACCTTTTCATAGTTAAAGAGGATCAAAGGAGTTACGGGAGAAATGAAAATTGAATTAAAACTAGGATCAAAGCATGTGAGGGATAGACCATACTTCCTTAACCCCAGAGTGAAAGAGAAGGTTAAGAAGAAGATAGACAATATGTTGGAAGCTGGATTTATTTTTGCAGTAGAAGAAGAAGAATGGTTCAGCCCAATGGTCATCTAGAGCAAGAAATGCATAGAGGATATCAGGGTCTATGTATACTATAGAAGCCTTAACTCTGCCCGTGTGCATGACCCCTATCCAATACCTTTTACTGATGAGGTGCTAGAACAGATTACGTGGAAAGAATCGTACTCATTTACAGATGGATTTTCAAGGTACCACCAAGTAAGGATTGTTGAAGAGGACAAAAACAAGACCACATTCATAACATAATGGGGGTCATTTGCATACAATGTGATTCCATTTGGATTAAAGAACGCCCCTGCATTTTTCTCCAGTATTGTAATAGCAACATTCATAGAATTTATTCACAAGTTTATAGAAGTCTATATGGATGATTGGACGATATACAGTCTGCTTAAAGAACATGTAGAGTTGTTACGTCTGATATTTGACAGATGCATAGAATTGCAGATATCATTGAATATCAGAAAGTGTATCTTATGTGTACCACATGGAAATTTGTTGGGCCACATAGTATGTCGAGGGGGAGTACTGGTAGACCCATCCAAATTTGTGATCATCATGAACATGCCGCCACCTACGAGTGCTAAGCAGTTGCGCTCCATGCTAGGACACACAGGGTACTATCACAGGTTCATCAAAAGATATGCAAATATTACTGTACCTTTGAAAAATCTATTGAAAAAGGTCGAAATGTTTTAATGGACCCTAGAATGTGATAAAGCATTCGAGACCCTAAAAGAGAAGCTCAACACAACACCTATTCTGATATTTCCAAATTGGGAAAACGAATTTCATGTCCACGTAGATGCTTCAGGCATTGCCTTAGGAGTTATCTTAGTGCAACCTGGAGATGGAGCCATGGATCATCCTATCTATTTTGCGAGCAGGAAGTTGTCACAAGCTGAGCACAACTACACAACGACAGAAAGGGAGGGTTTAGCCATGATTTATGCTTTGCAGAAATTTAGACATTATTTGTTAGGCTCTCATTTTAAGTTCTTTACTGATCATTCTGCATTGAAATATCTAGTTAACAAACCTGTGTTGGAAGGGAGAATTTGTATATGGTTGCTATTGTTTCAGGAATTTTCTTTTGAAGTGATCATTAAGCTGGGAAAATGAAACGTAGGACCTGATCACCTGTCTATATTGGAGTCAGGGGAAAGTGGTGAAGAAGTTGACGATCAGCTCCTAGATGCAGATACGTCTCGGGTTGAAGCCATACCAGAGTACCTGGAAGACATACCAGTATTCTTAAGTGCAGAAGCCTGCCTAGAAACGTATTCTACAACCTAGAAACTCCATATGGTCGTTAGAGCAACAGACTATCAATTGATTGCAAGGCAATTATATAAATTGGGACTAGATATTATCCTTAGGAGATGTGTCTTGGATCATGAAAGGTAGGATATATTGTGGGAATTCAACAGCGGATTTGTGGGAGTTCATGTAGGAGGGAAGGCCACAGTGCAAAAAGTCCTCCAAGCTGGACTATGGTAGGCAACTCTCTTCAAGGATGCAAAGGTATATGCTAGATCATGTGATGTGTATCAAAGAGTGGGTAAGTCGACGAGATGAATTACCACTTCAACAAGTTCGATCTCTACATGCATTTGAGAAGTGGGTGGTTGACCTCATTGGACTGATCAACCCCACAGCTAAGCATTCAAAGGCTAGGTACATTATTACCGCAACTGACTACCTTACATGTTGGGCTGAGGCAATAGTTTTTCAGGACTGCTCGACAGATATTGTTGCTAGGATCATTTTTTAGAATATTATCACTCGATTTGGATGTCCTAGGAGTATAACCAGTGATCAAGGAGATCATTTATTAGTATCACTATATAAAATATTACAATAGATCTCTTGATGCAACATCACAAAAGCAGCCCCTACCACCCGCAAGCCAATGGAACAGTAGAAGCGTTCAATAAGATTCTGGAGAGAGGATTAACGAAGGTATGTTGTGCAAAACAAGAAGATTGAGATGATAGAGTTCCAGCAGTACTATGGGCTTACAGGACAACCACAAAGAAATTTCATAGGTACACGCCATTTCAACTAGTGTATGGGAAAGAGGCTATGGTGCCTGCATAATTCATTACTCCAAGTTTGTAAATTGCACAGATCACACATATGTCAGAGGAAGAATTAGTTGTGCAGAGACTCATGGAGTTACAAGAACTTGAAGAGACCAGGTTTTTAGCAGACTTCCACCCGTTGGTTGAGAAAGAAAGGCAAAAAGATTTGCATGACAGACACATTAAGACTAAAGTATTTGTGCAAGGAGACAAGTTCCTACTCTATGACAGTCGGTACCAGAAGCACCCTGGAAAGTTGTGCATGCATTGGTTGGGACCATTTATAGTTGTGGAGATTCAGCCTTCTGGAGCAGTCATACTTTCACAACTGGATGTTGGGATGCGTCCAGGATGGGTGAATGGTGCTCGCCCGAAACCCTATATGTCTCAAAACTTAGCTAAAAGGACTGTTTCTCTAGTCCGAAGGAGCATGTATAGTATTTAGATTTGAGTTTTTCTACAATTTTTGTAAATTCAGTTAATAAAGTCGATGTGTGCAGTGTTGCGCTGCGACATGTAGTTCATTTCCTTTTCTGTTTAAGTGTTGTTTGATGCAGAACTGCTTACTCAACAATGTAGGATCAAAAACGTCAAGAACCCATTAATGACAGACATTAATATGAAGGGGACCCCTTTGTGGTTGGAGGGAGAAAAAATATGAACACAATATGAGTCCATGTGCCAAAAGAACCCAGTCTAGCCACAACCTTTATTGCTATTACAGTACCCCGTCTAAATTCAGTTAAGCCATAAAGTCGCGATACGCAAAGATGCCATCGGTATTCACCAGCAAGTGGAGAGGTCTACAGAGTTCGCAAGGGATGAAGCGCTCCTTATGCAAGCATGCAGAAAATGAGAAGAACATGTGAATATTTAGGTCGAGCACAGGCTAGAAAGAGTTCAGGAAAGGCTTGTTGAAGCCTAGACGAAAATTCGAAAGGTTGCACCCCAACTTCCCGAAGCCAGTGATGCAGGAGAGTCAGAGCATCAGATTGAACTACTCCAAGGAGAATGGTCACAATTGGCCATTTGCATTGAGCATCTGGAAGTACAGTTGCGGCAGACTCAGCAGGAAGCAGAGCAGCAGCCTCGAAAGCTGCAAGAGCAGATGGAGAAGATAGTGCTAGAAGGCAACAATGCCCAAGCAGCACTACATAATTGCACAGTTGAGTGCACAAATATTTTCAGAGAAGTCAGCAATTAGATGGGCATCATCACTCGGCGCAACCAGACCTTGGAGGATGTGCACACTATAATCTAGGTGTTGAATGAAAAATTTGTGGCTACGATGGATCTGCTAGAGCAACAGCAAAAGTTTGATCAGATTCAGCAAGCGAACAATGAGCTAAATGCTCTATTTGAGGTGTAATCCATAGCTAAGAAGGAGTTGCGCAACTTTCGTCCTGTCATTCAGACAGTTTATATGCAAATGCAACAACATATTCTGAATGGAAGTCATTGGCCGCATACAAGCCCAAGGGATGTATTACATATGCGACCCAACAATTCATGTCAAAGGCCTCACTCCTTGCCAGGAAATGGAATGATAAAGTTGGGAGCTTTCAAGAAGTGAATAAGTGGGCCTTGGAGTTGGTACCAGAGCTGGGCCCTTCGTTTGAATAGGCAAAAGAAGAGAAAGCACAAGTAGAAGAGAAAAATAAAGAGGAAAAGGAAGACAATGGAAACAACAATTGTTCCTGGAATCTGCGAAAGAGCCGAGTACTTGACTCGAGGGCGAGTCAAGGTTTGTGGTCGGAGCTTGTTGGACCCTTCATTTTTGGATGAGAAGTTGCGTAAGAAGGAATACAGTCCCATTTTTTTCCTAATACGAGTTATGCAATCTACAGAAGAAGCTGGACAGCAAAGCAAGGAGAAGTAACATAAATCAGTTGTGAAAATCACAGCGCAACGCCAGCAAAGCAAAAGTAGTTGCAAAAAAATAAGAAAGCATGAAAGCCAAATCCAGAAGACACAACTTAGATTATATATAAGGATGAGTATGGTTCTAAAAGGGTTCGGTTCGGTTCTCCCCTTCTTGTTTGGTTCGGGCATAATTTTAAAGGGTTGGTGTCATAATTGTTGTTGTCTATTGTTGAGAAGTCAAATTGAGTCTGTAAATGTAATCTATACACCATTTTGGGAATTAGAGCTCTGTGACTTGGGTTTAGATCCAGGAGTCTGTAACAGAGCACTACTTTGTATCTCTCAAATTGTAATTGACAAAGATCTAAAGATAATATATGAAGAAGGATCCAAAATTTCAAAATATGTTGCTTCATTCTATGTTTATACTTCTGCATTGTGTCTTTACAATACTTCTTTATGTTTCATAAGTTCCACATGATTTTTATGTACATGAATTATTTATGCAACCTAAGTAGCTTTAGTTCTTGCATATATGAGTTCAGATTTGTTTTGTAGTTAGTTGTCTTGCGCAAGATCATGATGAATATTGAGGGTTTTGTGAACCCACCTAAGTATTCTCCTTTCCCTTCCTATCCTTTTGTCTCAACAATGCTTTGGGTGAGACTTCTTCTCTTCGGAGGAGATGAAAATGCCAATGCTCTAGACTACATGGTGCCTTTTGTTGGTAACCTGAGAAGGACCCTAGTTTAATCAATATCACGCCAACAAAATGATGAATCTTGAGGGTTATTTGAACCCACCTAAGTATTCCCTTTTCCCTTCCCTATCCTTTTGTCTTAGTAGCGCTTCGGGTGAGACTTCTTCTCTTCGGAGGAGATGAAAATGTCAGCTCTCTAGACTACGCAGTACCTTTTGTTGGTAACCTGAGAAGGACCCTGGTCTGATCAATCTCGCGCCAATAATAGGCATAGTAGAAATTCCTTATCCTCGGGTTCTTCTGTCTCCTCCTCATGAAATGTTTTACATGGCTTATTGATCTCATCTAGGTCTTCTTGATGTTTCTCATGTAATTTTTGTTATTCAATCACTTCTCGAGATGTAGATATGTTCCTGATGGTTGTCAGGATATGAGATATTTATTGAAGTAACATTTCCTCCTTTTCTCAAAAAATTATTTAACATTCTCGAATTCTTCTTGTTGGTCTAGAGCTCTTGCTCACAAATGGATTAGTGTATGTGGGTTCTTACAACACCTAAAAATAATTGAAACTTTCTACTTTTTGAATGAAATCTACAACAAAAATTCAACACGTTGCATCCTAAATAACTCATGCTACTAAGACCCTAATGTTCCCAGGTTATCATTTGAAATGAGTTAGTGTTTCCATGCATTTTACATAA
>JASDQU010502618.1:13553-36924 GCA_032191745.1 Picea mariana | reverse complement strand
TTTTGTAACAACAGCAAGATAGTTAGTAAGTTAGTCTAATCTAAGGTTAGGAATGGTTAGCAAAGACCTTGAAGTAGATGGTTTAAAGGTTGTCTTCATTAATCAATCAAATGTAAGGTATGAACTAGTGCCTTTAGGGTAAATGGAGTCACTTTTGTAGCAACAATCTAAGTGGGGAACAAATGATAATAAGTGAACTAAAGACAAGAGGGAGGATGGTTGAGGTGTTGGTAACCCAAGGCCTCAATCATCCAAAACCCTAGAAGGAAAACGACTACTAGGAAGTAGGTAACCCTAGGCCCTAGCAGTTTTCCTTCTTTTTTAGGTCAAGCTTGAAATAAATAAAAGCTTAATGAAGCAAGAGTACTAGAGTGCTACTAAGGTAGGGATCTAGCATATGCTTCAATGAAGGTGTCTTCTAGCAAAATCAAGTAGGTGGAGAGCTATTAAGAGAAGGACAATAACATGTGCTTTTCTCCTAGGGTTTCACACTAACAATTTCATAATCTCATAAATGAAAAGTAAAAGATACCATAACCATTCAAAGAAAGAAGGATTGCAGATTTTCATAATCTAGTCACAAGCCCTAGTTGAAGACTTTCCACCATGAAAATGCAAAAAATCACCAATAAAAGCTCCCTCCAAGGGTTGCGCCAATAAGCCTTAAAAGAAGCCGAAGTTTAGACCTCACACTTGTGTGAGTGAAAGATGATGAATAAAAATGAGAGTTTGATCTCTTATTTATACAATACAAATGACCTTTAATCACATTTTAGGTCAAAAAAGGCCGACATGGCCAGTTTACATGAAAAATCTAGTTTTACATAAAATTGACAAATAAAACCCTAAATTTATCTTTTTAGGGTGACATCATGCCCCTCCTAGGGTGATGTTAGCCTCCCTCCTGGAACGCTAGGCCTCCAAAGTGAAACGTTGGGGCTCAAAACCCCTTAGGACTACCACACGTGCCAACCAAAGCCGTCCTCAAGCTGGATACCTCAACTGGGTGACATCAAGGCTCTGAATGATGACGTCAAGGGACTGTTATCGCACAGTTTGTAGTTGGAGTAAAGGATGGATAGATAAGAGGCAAATTGGCGTAACTGAGACTATCCTACCACTGTCACCTCGATAGGATAGCTCTTTTTGTTTAGGGTGGTAGTCCCAAGGGAGACGTCCTCGGTGACCTGGGGTTTTGAGAAGGCAAAGGGTTATGGCTAAGTAGTAGTTTTCCCCCTCACAAGTCACCACTAATCAGAAAGTCTGGCTAATTAGACAATATAGATAAAGATAACCAGAAATACAAATGATCACTAAGAGTGTACCTGCCCGAGACAAAGGAACAAGAAAACTATACATGTGCAAGGTCACTTGCTTGGTTAGTACTTCATATAATCAAAGACTTTCTGATGTAAAACAATTGACCAATAATATAAGTGAAGCAAATCGATAATGTAAACTAGCAAAGATTAAAATGTATCACTTCACAATAAATGCTAAAGAAGAAACTTCACAGTGTGCAATGGCAATTTATCATCAATGTAACAATACCAACATTAGAAGCAACGCTTCAGCCAATCACTCAATTGCCTTAAAGATGAATAAATGCTGCAAGGTATAAGTATAACACAAGTAGATAATAGCAGCAATAGGGTTAGTGAATGTTAGTCTAAGCTAGGGTTAGAAGTAGTTAATGATTGTTCAAGAATATTTAGAAGTTGTGTGTGATCAAGGTACTCAACACAAGAAGTCTTAGATCGGTGTGTTATTAGGGCAAATGGAGTCAAAATAGCTGCAAATGTTGAAGGGCCGAAATGATAGTGATAGGGCTAGAGAAAAGAGGGTTTAATGTTGAAGTGTTGCTAAGGCAAGGCTTCATCAATCAAACCTTAGGGGAAAACGGCTCACTAAGGTGTAGAAACCCTAGGCCATAGTGCGTTTTCCTCCTTCCTTGGCTCAATGACAAGGAAAAAAAATAGCTAGGCTAGAAGAGTAGAGGTAGATTGTTGCTATGGCAATGCTCTATCTATCTTCAGCAAATCAAAATGGCTCTTAGCATAACTTGGTAGGGACATGAAACAAGGACACCAACATGTGCTCATTCCCTAGGGTTTGATTCAACAAATTCCATTAAAAGCAAGAAAAAGATACCATAACCATTCAAATAAAGAAGAATTACAGAAATTCACTTACATTCATCAACCATTCATTAGACAAAACCCTAGTTGTAAACCTTCTACCAAGAAAATGCAGAAAATAGCCAAGAAAGAGCCTCCTTCAACAAGTGTGCATCAATTTTCAGCCAAAACCCTAAAGGAGGGCGTGAATTTCAGACCTCACTAAGTGTGATTGAAAGATGATGTTTAAAATGAGAGTTTTAGCTCTCTACTTATACAATACCAAGTGACCTTAATAAAATTTAGGTCACCAAAAGGCTGACAAGGCCAAAATACCAAATAATACTGTTTTTACATTAAATGTCATAAATTAAACCCTAATCAAGCAAAAGTAAGACGTCATGCCCTTTCTAGGGTGACGTTATCCCTTTTTAGGGCAACATTGGCCTCCTGAAGCAAAACGTTAGCCCTCCTTGGGCCTCTCTAAGCTGCCACACGTGCCACAACTGCCTCCCCAAAACGTTCACAATGTTGGATGACGTCATGGGCATCCTGGGTGACGTCATGGGCCTTCCAAGGCCAACATTCCAGTGGAGAGGGCACAACCCCCCTAGGTAAGGCTCTGCCAGGGTGCCTCTGTGGAACATCCTCCTCTTCTCCGGTGAAAACCCCTCGGTCCTGTCTTTGCCCCCTGTTGGGGTCTCAACATCCATATGGTGGGCTCTTCAGCCCCATGGAGGTCCGAACTAATCATCTCCTCATGTGTACTTGTCCAATATGGTACCTGTCTGTCAGGTATGATCCTGCACATCAACAGATACGCCCTCCACGGGCTCATAAGTCACAGGGATCATAGCAATGTCAATCACATCCAATCATCAATTTTATTAAACATGTGCATAAAACCCCTTTTACCCAGTCAAGTGCTCAAAGACATTATACAAATCTGCAAGGCAAGTTTGGAGGAAGTGACAGGGCGTCCTATTGGGCTAGTGTCCACTGGTTGTGGGATGTCTCCAGAAGAAATCAAATCCAAGTCATGTTAATGGATGAGGTGAATAAGGGATGTCATGACAAGGGGTGCATTGATAGCACGGAAATGTAGGGCTTACCTGTGGGTGCCTTTGTAGAAGGCGAGTTGCACCTGTCCTGGATGCAAATGTTTCCAAGCTCATTCATGCCTTTTATTCTTTATTCTTTATTTCTTTTTCTTTCAAGAAGCTAATCAGGGGACACTGCCCTGGCGTGTTGACCAGTGGTGGCAATGTTCCCCACATACACTTTCACGGAAATGAAAAGGCTGGCTCGTGATGAGACCCCCTTTCTCTTGGCTCTGCCACCAAGGGCCACTACCTTGGCGTGGTAACCAACTGTTAGTAGTTTCATACCGCTAGATGCCCATGGACCTAATAGGCTGGCTCGGTATGAGACCCCCTATCCTCTAACTAGGTCTTGTTTTTATTATTTTTATGGGTCCCTCTTGTTTCTTGCTGAGAAGCCTTTTACTTCTTTCTCGGGGATCCCTAGGCGAAGCATCTCGAGGTTTTTATTTTCAGGCTTAAATCTTTTGCCAGTTGCTTTTACCTTCTGGGCCTTTAGCCTCTTCTTCCCATAAGGCAAGGTGCAACCCTTAAATGATTGGCCAACCCAATGCCCAGACCAGTGTAAAGGGATGGATGAGGGGGAAGTAAGATGAAAAGTGGTAAGTATGACGGGAGCGGACGAAGACTCTTCAGAAATCCCCCCAGTGGCAACTCAAAACCTATGGGCACAAGCTTACGAGGGCACCTTGTCATTCCCCCCAGACATGGTCAAGTGGATAAGTATAAGATCCAAGCACCCGTTAGAAACAAAAAGAATTAAATGCACATATTCAAAGGTTTTGAGGATCAGAGTGACACATACCATGATACCCGGCCTCATTATCTCATGGAGCAAGATCCATCTTTGCTACAGGACCAAGCCGAGGTGATGGATGTTGTTGCTGCTGACAAAGTGGAGGCGCTGAAAGGAAGACAAGATGGGCCCTCCAGGGCCATGCTCAAGTCGATTTGGCTCTCGGTACTCCATGTCTAGGACTTGTGGGCCTTGAGACATAATCTCCTTAGTTATCCCTAAAAGTGGGGGATAACATCTGGCTCCAACTCGGGGACATGTGCTCACCGTAGAGTGCATGAGAACCTCAGCATCTCTGACATAACCTGTAACCTGCTCAATCTCAATAGAAACTATCAGTAATCATTTGGGGTGGTGATATCACCCCCAACTCACATATATAAAATTGAAAGCAATCATATGTACAAATGTGAAAGCAACCTACTCTAGTATGAAATGCAAATGTTATATACAATGAATGCAAATGCCTACCTACTTACCTGTACTTACCTGTTGGCTGGATGTTAGATGTAGTCAAACGACCAGTGAAACCAATCCAGCAGTGTCCCACAATACCTGCCTTTGTGCTTCATTATAAACCAAAACAGTGATAAGTCAAGCACAAAAATAACATGGGTTAGAAAATGTATCGTATCGTCGGAAATAAGAAAGTCTAACTCATGGAGGTGGATGGGAGGGATAAAATCACGCCAAGTCATTTCTGAGGAAAGTGCTCAATCCACTTAGGAAGGGATCGTGAAAAGTCAAAGGTTCAGAAAACGGACCCAAAAGGTCTGCAAGCTGACTACCTAGGACGTTCTCATAATCTGAAGCCCCGGAAGGGATTGACAAGGGTCTAGTAGATGACTGGCAAACTCTCAAGGGAAAGTTGAAAAACTGAGATGATAGACTTAAACTTGTAGCATTCAACCAACCCTTGGACTCTAGGGTTTGCCCCAGAGGAAACTCAATATCAAAGACATATTTCCCAACTACACCTCTAGAGACACAACAAAGTAAAGTAATCGGAGGTGGCTGGGGAAAGTTATCACAAGGATCCTTCTTCAAGCAAACAATGTCCTTACTCCTATTAAGACCCGAGCACAACGGTGGTTGATAATCATCTTCATGGATTCAATCCAAGTGCTCAGAGGAGTACTCATCAAAACCCTCAAGGTAAGACCGAAAATCATCAGGAAAACATGGTACAAGGTCATCCTCGGGTGTTTGGAAAATATAATGTATCATCTCCTTGTTGTCACTGGTCAAAATCAAAAGTATCTTGTAGTGATAACTGTGAAGGCAACACTTGGAAATGATTCTCAATGTCATAAACGGGGTCCATACCAAAACCATCTACATCCCATTTACGTCTTCCGACATGTACGAACTCATCAATGTCAACTATGTCACTATCTGTATCATAACATGCAGGATTTAGAACATTCAAGGGCTCATCCATCTCCTCCTCATTTCCCAAATCATAAAGTAGAGAATCATCAAGATTTTGGAGAGGAGGGTAACTTACCGTGTTGGATTCTTTTTGTGCAGGGGCTTCGAGGACTTGGGTGTCTTCAACATGCATCACTGTTTCATCGTCATGAGTTGGTCCTTCATCTTCAACCGTAGAACAAGGAAGATCTACTTCGTTCGAAGATTCCACTTCTCCTCCACTCTCTGAATCATGGAACAAGGTATTATCAAAATCCTGAAAAGGAAAGCAACTAACCTCATTCTCTTCTTGTTGTGCAGGGGTAAAAGACTCGTGGATGACTTCGTTAGAGGGAGGAGCACAGGTTGATACTTCATCATTTTTCTTAGGTTCCAGCTCCTCAATTGTGTCTTTAGTAGTCCTATGTTGATCCATGGTTTGTTCCCCTTCTTCTTGGAAATCAACAATAAATTTCTCAAGGGCAACCAAACTTTTCGTACTAAGAGTACCTGAGGTAAAGAGGTATCTTATCTCGGATAAGGAGATGTTTTGCTTGATCTTTGCAGCCATGCTGTGAGCTTCATTGAGCGTCCTTGGGCTTCTCTTACTGAGGGGAAATCCTAGATGCACCAAAAGTGCATGGGTATAGAGATGGGCAAGGTACTTCTCTTCAGGATGATGGCTTTCAGGAATTTAACACAGTATGTCCTCAAACCTATCCTAGAAGTGTCTGACAGATTCATCCTCAGTTTGCTTTATATGCTCAAGTCTTTTTAATAGTATTGGGATGTCTTCCAATCGAATACCCCGTCTTCTGAGAAAGGTTTCTTCAAATTGTTCCATAGTCTTGATGCTGGCATTGGGGAGGTTGTCATACACTCCCTAGCATTGCAATAAAAACTGCCAGAGAAAAGTTTCATGACCAAGTCTTCAGCATCATTAGCGATAGGGTGGGATAGAAAGAAATCCCAGAAGTTTCTCATGTGATAGTCGACTCTCTCCCTATCACCACCAGTGAATCTAGGGAGCAAGTTTTTGTATTCAAGGGGTATTTCTTGAGGGTATCCCGGGATATTACTCATGTCTAAAGGCTTGTTGTTTCCCGGATCCCATTGAGAAGTCATAGTTGGCTTCGTCATCAGTGGAGTCGCTAGATAATTTTCTTGAAATTATCAAAGAAATAAGGGAATCACCCTTAGTGGATTCGCCAGGTAAGCTTGTAAGATAAAGACTCTTGAGGCAAGGCTTACCGAAAAGTGTCGTCTTGAGGAGAATTGACTCAGTGTCCTCGACAACGACGCCAAAATGTTATCGCACAGTTTATAGTTGTAGCAAAAGATGGATGGAAGAAGGGCAAACTGGCGTAACTGAGACTATCCTTCCACTGTCACCTCAATAGGATAGCTCTTTCTGTTTAGAGTGGTAGGCCCAGGGGAGATGTCCTCGGTGACCTGGGGTTTTGAGAAGGCAAAGGCTTAAAAGGTCTAAGTAGTATTTTCCCCCTCACAAGTCACCATCGATCAAAAAGTCTCGGCTAATCAGCCAATAAAGATAAATAATAACCAAAAAAAGTGTACTTGCCCGAGACAAAGCAACAAGGAAACTATACATGTGCAAGATCACTTGCTTGGTTAGTACTTCATATAATCATAGACTTCTGATATAAAGCAATTGATAAACAATATTGGTGAAGCAAATCAATGATGTAAACTAGCAATAATTACAATGTATCACTTCATAATGAATGCTAAAGAAGAAACTTCACAATGTGCAATGGCAATTTATCATCAATGTATCAATACCAACATTAGAAGCAACGCTTCAGCCAATCACTCAATTGCTTTAAAGACAAATAAATGCTGCAAGGTATAAGTATAACACAAATAGATAATAGTAACGATAGGGTTAGTGAATGTTAGTCTAAGCTAGGGTTAGAAGTGGTTAATGATTGGTCAAGAAAATTTAGAAGTTGTGTCTTATCAAGGTACTCAACACAAGAAGTCTTAGATCAGTGTGTTATTAGCGCAAATGGAGTCAAAATAGCTGCAAATGTTGAAGGGCCGAAATGATAGTGATAGGGCTAGAGACAAGAGGGTTTAATGTTGAAGTGTTGCTAAGGCAAGGCCTCAACAATCAAACCCTAGGGGAGACGACTCACTAAGGTGTAGTAGACCTAGGCCTTAGTGCGTCTTCCTCCTTCTCTAGCTCAAAAGGTATTTTAAAACGGCTAGCTTGAGTAATAAATGCTATGGCTAAGGACAAGAGAGTTTAATGATGAAGTGTTGCTAAGGAAAGGCTTCATCAATCAAACCTTAGGGGAAAACGGCTCACTAAGGTGTAAAAACCCTAGGCCATAGTGCGTTTTCCTCCTTCCTTGGCTCAATGACAAGGCAAAAAAACGGCTAGGCTAGAAGAGTAGAGGTAGAGTGTTGCTATGGCAAGGCTCTATCTATCTTCACCAAATCAAAATGGCTCTTAGCATAACTTGGTAGGGACATGAAACAAGGACACCAACATGTGCTCATTCCCTAGGGTTTGATTCAACAAATTCCATTAAAATGCAAGAAAACGATACCATAACCATTCAAATAAAGAAGAATTACAGAAATTCACTTACATTCATCAACTATTCATTAGGCAAAACCCTAGTTGTAAACCTTCCACCAAGAAAATGCAGAAAATAGGCAAGAAAGAGCCTCCTTCAACAAGTGCGCATCAATTTTCAGCTCAAAACCCTAAAGGAGGGCGCAAATTTCAGACCTCACTAAGTGTGAGTGAAAGATGATGTTTAAAATGAGAGTTTTAACTCTCTACTTATACAATACCAAGTGACCTTAATAAAATTTAGGTCACCAAAAGGCTGACAAGGCCAAAATACCAAATAATATTGTTTTTACATTAAATGTCATAAATTAAACCCTAATCAAGAAAAAGTAAGACGTCATGCCCTTTCTAGGGTGACGTTAGCCCTTTTTAGGGTTAGCATTGGCCTCCTGGAGCAAAACGTTAGCCCTCCTTGGGCCTCTCCAAGCTGCCACACGTGCCACAACTGCTATAACTGCCTACCCAAAACGTCCACAATGCTGGATGACATCATGGGCATCCTAGGTGACGTCATGGGCCTTCCAAGGCCAACGTTCCAGTGGAGAGGGCACAACCCCCCCTAGGTAAGGCTCTGCCAGGGTGCCTCTGTGGAATGTTCTCCTCTTCTCCGGTGAAAACCCCTTTGTCTTGTCTTTACCCCCTGCTGGGGTCTTGGCATCCATCTGGTGGGCTCTTCAGCCCCATGGAGGTTCGAACTGATCATCTCCCCATGTGTACCTGTCCAATATGGTACTTGTCCTTCGGGTATGATCCTGCACATCAACAGATACGCCCTCCACGAGCTCATAAGTCACAGGGATCATAGCAATGTCAATCACATCCAATCATCAATTTTATTAAACATGTGCATAAAACTTCTTTTACCCAGTCAAGTGCTCAAAGACATTATACAAATCTGCAAGGCAAGTTTGGAGGAAGTGACAGGGCGTCTTATTGGGCTAGTGTCCACTGGTTGTGGGATGTCTCCAGAAGAAATCGAATCCAAGTCATGTTAATGGATGAGGTGGATAAGGTGGATAAGGGATGTCTTGACAAGGGGTGCAATGATAGCAGGGAAATGCAGGGCTTACTTGTGGGTGCCTTTGTAGAAGGCGAGCTGCACCTGTCCTGGATGCAAATGTTTCCAAGCCCATTCATGCCTTTTATTCCTTATTCTTTATTGCTTTTTCTTTCAAGAAACTAATCAGGGGACATTGCCCCGACATGGTGACTAGTGGTGGCAATGTTACCCACAAGCACTTTCACGGAAATGAAAAGGCTGGCGCGTCGTGAGACCCCCTTTCTCTTGGCTATGCCACCAAGGGCCACTACCTTGGCGTGGTAACCAGCTGTTAGTAGTGTCATACCGCTAGATGCCCATGGACCTAATAGACTGGCTCATGATGAGACCCCCTATCCTCTGACTAGGTCTTGTTTTTATTATTTTTATGGGTCCCTATTGTTTTTGCTGAGAAGCCTTTTACTGCTTTCTCAGGGATCGCTGGGTGAAGCATCTCGAGGTATTATTTTTAGGCTTTTATCTTTTGCCAGCTGCTTTTACCTTTTGGGCCTTTAGCCCCTTCTTCCCACAAGGCAAGGTGCAATTCTTAAATGATTGGCCAACCCAATGCCCAGACTAGTGTAAAGGGATGGATGAGCGGGAAGTAAGATGAAAAGTGGTAAGTATGATGGGAGCAGACAATGACTCTTCAAAAATCCCCCCAGTGGCAACTCAAAACCTATGGGCACAAGCTTATTGGGGCATCCTGTCATTCCCCCCAGACATGGTCAAGTGGATAAGTATAAGATCCAAGCACTCGTTAGAAACAAAAAGAATTAAATGCACATATTCAAAGGTTTTGAGGATCAAAGTGACACATACCATGATACCCGGACTCATTACCTCATGGAGCAAGATCCATCTCTGCTACGGTACCAAGCCGAGGTGATGGATGCTGCTACTGTTGACAAAGTGGAGGCGCTGAAAGGAAGACAAGATGGGCCCTCCAGGGCCATGCTCAAGTCGATATGGCTCTCGGTACTCCATGTCTAGGACCTGTGGGCCTCGAGACATAATCTCCTTAGTTATCCCTAAAGGTGGGGGATAACAGGGCCTTCAAGGGCTAACATCATGGTGGGAGGGCAAGACCCCCCTGGGTCCAGGCCTGCCAAAGTGCCTCTGGTGGAACGTCCTGCCTTTTCTCTGGTGCAAGCCTCCGGTATCTCTTTGCCCTTGGCTGGCATCTTAGCATCCATCTGGTGGGATTTTAGCCCTGTGGAGGTCCGAGCTAATCATCTCCCCATATGTACTTGTCCGTCGGGCATGGTCCTGCAACAAGAAGTCACAGGGATCATAGCAATGTTAGTCACATCTAATAATCAATTTAACCAAACATGTCCATAAAACCTCCCTTTTCCCAGACAAGTGCTCAAAGACATTATGCTATTCTACAAGCCAGGTTTGGAGAGGGTTTCAGGATGTCCTATTGGCCTAATTCTCCTTAGGTGTGGGGTGTTTCCAGGTGAAGACCAATCTAGGTCATGTAAATGCATGAGATGGTGTGGGGGATGTTTGTGCAAGAGGTGCAGTGATGACAGGGAAATGTAGGTCTTACCTGTGGGTGCCTCTGAAAAAGGTGAGCTGCACCTTGTTATGGATGCAATTGTTTCCTAGCCCATTCAATGCCTTTTTACTCTTTGTCTTATTTCTTTTTCTTTCAAGAGAATAGTTGGGGACACTGCCCTGGCGTGGTGACTAGTGGTGACAACGTTACCCACAAGCATTTCACGGAGATGAGAGGGCTGGCTCGTGATGAGACCCCCTTTCTCTTGGCTATGCCACCAAGAGCCACTACCCTGGCATGGTGACCAGATGAATAGTAGTGTCAAACCGCTACATTCCCATGGACTTAATAGTCTGGCTCGTGATGAGACCCCCTATCCACCAACTAGGTCTTGAGTTTTATCTTTATTTTATGGGTTCCCCCTTTTCTTGTTGAGAAGCCTTTTATTGCTTTCTCGGGGATCCCTGGGCGAAGCATCTCAAGGTTTGATCTTTGGTTTTTAACTTTTGCCAGCTACTTTTACCCTCTGGGCCTTTAGCCCCTTCTTCCCACAAGGCAAGGTACAACCCTTACTAGCTTGACAAATCCAATGCCCGAACCAATGTAGGGGATAGATGAGAGGGAAGATGATGAAAAGTGATAAGTATGGAAGGAATGGACGATGACCTTTCATAAACCCACCTAGTGACAACTCACTCCTAAGGGAACCAACTTGCTAKGGCATTCTGTCACACCCCCTAGGTATGGACAAGTCAAAAGGCATAATGTCCAAGCAAACGTCATGAAGCAAAAGAGAATTAAATGCACATATTCAAATGCTTTGAGAATCAGAGTGACACATACCATGATACCTAGACTCATTATCTGAAGGAGCAAGACCCACTGCTACTTCAGAACCAGGTCGATGGAATGGATGTTGCTGCTACTGACAGAATGGAGACGTTGGAGAAGAAAGGATGGGCCCTCCAGGGCCAAGGTCAAGATAATATGGCTCTCGGTACTCCATGTCTAGGACCTGTGGGCCTCGAGACATAATCTCCTTAGTTATCCCTAGGATAGGGAATAACATCTGGCTCCAACTCTTGGACATGTGCTCACCGTAGAGCGCATGAGAACCTCAGCATCTATGGTATGACCTGTGACCTGCTAGATCTCAACAGAAACGATCAATAATCATTTGGGGTGGTGTGTAATGTCTCCCACCTCTAGATGAAGAGGGTTGGAGAGACTCAGTAGTCTAGTCATCCCCACTAGACTATAGTCTCATGCAGTTTGGGGAAAAGTCATCTAAACCTAATGTTATAATTTAAAGTTGACTTGAAAAAGCGAAAAGTAATTCACTGGGAGATTAGAGCGCTTGAGGTTGAGTTAGGAGCTGAACCTAAGGGTTAACTTAACTCAACAAAAGAATAGAAGGAGGTATAAAGGGAATCCTAGGGCGCACCTCTCATCTCATCTTGGATTGTTATGCATTTTGCTATTGGGCTCTTGAGCACATAGTTTTGAGGGTTTTGAGAATACAAACCCTAGAGAACAACTCGGTGGTGAAAGATTCCACCCATCTTGTTCCAAGCTTGGTCTTGGGGATGAAATACTCCACCCACACCATTCTACAATATTCACAGTTACCATCATCCATTCAGGAGAGCAACAGGCCATACCATTGAGGGTTTTCCAGTAGGGGGTGCATCATTCCTTGGAGAGGAGTTCGATCTAGGTTATTGACAAGGTTTATTGACATTCTGGCACCTGGGTATTTCTTGCAGGGCCTTGATCATCAGATCTGGTGTGTTTTGAGAGGGTTACTCTTGCTATATTATTATCTTGAGCTTTGGCATGTTTTTGAGAGAAGGAAGGCGCAACTCTGATTCAGATCTTCTCAGATTGGAGGGGTTACACCTCAGATCAGACCCTGAGACTTCCCCTAGTAGCTTGTGGTGGCCCGATCTATCTTTCTAGGGAGTTTCAAGGCATTTGGAGGCCTCCTTCATCAGGGCTAAAATATTGAGCTTGACAGTATTCAAGAGGGCGTAGTCTTGATTGAGGATTCAACAGTTTGGAGGGGCAGATCTTGGCATCTGGACTTGAGACTTCAGGGAGGGCTTCTGCTTGCCCCGATCTATCATTTGGAGAAGTTTGGTGCTATTTGGAGACTTCCTTTAGCTGGGCCGAAATATTTGGTCTTCTTAGCTCTGCAGTAGCGCGTGCCATCAGCCATGGGGGTTTGGATTTGACCTTGGATTCTTCTTGTATTGATCTTCATTGTATATCCAGCCTTGGGGGCTTGCATCTTCTTGTCGAGAGCATTTTGTAGCAGCTCATATCTTATCTATTGGAGCTATCTGATGTTATTCCAGATCTGCATCATTCTTGTATYAGGTTCTTGCTTATTACATCAATAAAGGTCAGATCTTGCTGTTGGTTCCATATCTTGTGTTATCTTGTATCTTTATTGCTTGTCTTTAGATCTAAGCTTAAATAACTGAACTCTAAACCCTAAGGCCGAAACTTAAGAGGCCAACCTGCAAACACATATACACRAACAAGCAAATCAGTGGTTAGTTAGTGTTCCAAGCGAAAAAATTGGCTTGGGAACATTACATGGTGATATCACCCCTGGCTCATATATGATAAAATGAAATACAAGTAAGCAATCATATATACAAATGGAAATACAACTACTATAGCATGAAATGAAGATGGTATATACAATGAATGCAAAATGCCTACCTACTTACCTCTACTTACTTGTTGGTTGAATGCTAGGTGTAGTCAAATAGCCAGTGAAACCATCCTAGCAATGTCTCATAATACATGCCTCTGTGCTTCATCATAAACCAAAACAATGATAAGTCAAGCACAAAAATAACATGAGTTAGAAAATGTATTGTATCATTGGAAATCATAAAGTCTAGCTCATTCATGCCAATTCACACCTTTAGGAAAGTGCTCAATCCATCTCAAAAAGGGATCGTGAAAAATCAAAGGTTCAATAGATTGACTCAAAGAGTCTGAAGGTTGGCTACCCTGGATGTCTTCACAATCTGAGGTCTGGGAAGGAACTAGCAAGAACCTCGGGGATGACTGACAATTTCTTAATGGAAGGCTAGAAAATTGAGATAACAAACTTCTTCTTGAGGTATTCAACCTACCCTTGAATTCTAAAAGCAAGCTTTTCCTCAGAGAAAACTTAAGACAAAGGACATGCTTCCCAACTACACCTTTAGTGATAAAATAGTCAAAGGGAGTTGGGAGACATTGTCATAAGGATCATTCTCTGGGAAAGCTATGTCCTCAAATTTATCAATATCCGAGCACAACGGTGGTTGATAATCTTCTTCATGGAATAAATCCAAGTGCTCAAAGGAATATTCATCAAATCCTCAAGGTATGACAGAAAATCATTGGGAGAACATATCACTAGGTCATCCTTGGGTGTCTAAAAAAGGTTTGTAATCATATCATCTTTTTGTTGCCAAATGTCAAGTTTATTAGTAACCTCATATGATAGTTGTAAAGGGAACATTTGTAAATGACCCTCAATGTTGTAAATGGGATCCCCATCATATCCAATCACATCCCATTTACGCTTTCCGACATGTATGAATTCATCAATATTATTAACATAGTCATCAACTTTATCGTAACATGAAGGTTTTAAAACATTTAAGGGCTCCTCTAACACTTCTTCACTTTCCAAATCATAAAATAAAGCATCATTAGACTCTTGGAAAGGAAAAAAACTTACTGTATTTACTTCTTGTGTAGGAGCTTCGAGGATTTGGACAACTTCATTAATTGAAACAACATGCATCATTGTTTCGTCCTCATGAATTGTCTCTTCAACTTCATAATAAGGAGGATCTGTCTTTTCTAAGGGTTCCCTTTCTTCTTCCCTTTCTAAATTATAGAACAAGATGTCATCAAAAACTTGAAAAGGAAAGTGACTAACCTCATCCTCTTCTTCTTGTGCAGGGGGAATAGGCTCGTGGATGGCTTCGTCAGAGGGAGGAGCACATATCAATACTTCATCATCGTGTTTGATATCTTCAGGCTCTCGCTCTTCAACCATGTCTTTGTTATCCTCAATAGAAACATGAGTAAATTCTTGCTCTTCCTCATGGGATTGGAAACCCTCATTAGGATTTCTCTCCTCAACCTCCTGTTGGTTGATGACTTGTTCCCTTCCTTCAAAGATATCAAGGGAAACTAATATCTCCATACTAAGGGTATATGGGGTACCTTTAGGGTCATCAACTTTGGTTTCTAGAGAAAAGATGTGTTTTTTCTTGGACAAAGAGATATTCTCCTCGATTTGCGTGGCCATGTAATAGGCATCATTGATTGTCTTTGGCCCCTTTTTATGGAGGAGGAACCCTAAATGCACCAATAGTGCATTGGTATAGAGATAAACGAGGCACTTGTCTCCAGGATGATGGCTTCTAGGAATTTGATATGGCAAGTTATCAAACCTATCCTGGAATTCTCATTCTCAGTTTGTTTTATATACACAAGTCTTTTTAGTAGCATTTGGATATCTTCCAATTTAATACCCCTTCTCTTGAGAAAGGTTTCTTCTAATTGGTCCATAGATGTGATGCTAACATCAGGGAGATCGTCATACCATTTCCCAGCATTGCCATGAAGAGTGGCAAAGAAAAGTTTCATTGCCAAATCCTCAACATTATTACCGATAGGGTGGAGTTGAAAGAAAGCCCAAAAATCATTCATGTGATAGTCAGCTCTAACCCCATCACTACCAGTGAATCTGGGGAGCCATTTTTCATACCTCGGGGGCATTTGTCGAGGGTATCCCGGGATTTTACTCATGTCTAAGGGTTTGAAATTTCCCGGGTCTCATTGAGAAGCCATGGTTGGCCTTGTCATCAGTGGAGTCGCCAGTTAATCCTTCTAGGGATCATCAAAGAGAAAAGAGGGAATCACCCTCAGTGGAGTCGCCAGGTAAGATTTGTAAAATAAAGGCTTTTGAGGAAAGGCTTATCGAAAAGTGTCGTCTTTGAGGAGAATTGACTCAGTGTTCCCCGACAACGGCACCAAAATGTTATTGCACAATTTGTACTTTCCCCAAAGCCAAAGGAAAGTGAACAATAAATTGGCGTAACAAGAGGTTATCCTATCACTGTCACCTAAATAAGATACCTGTTTCTCTTTAGGGGTAGTAGCCCAGGGGAGATGTCCCCGGTGACCTGGGGGTTTGAGAAGGCAAAGGTAATAGTATCAAGAAAGCTTTTCCCCTCTCACAAGTCACATTGATCAGAAAGTCCCAAAGCTTTTGATAAAATGAAGCAAAGATTTGCTTGAGTGTACCTGCCCAGAACAAGACAACAAGAAAACAATATTTGCAAGTACCAATTGATATTAGTGCTTCATAAAACCTTGGACTTTGAATAAAAGCAATAAGCTGATATAAAAGATGAAGCAACAGAAATTTATAACAACAATGTATATATAGCTTCACAATTATGCCTTAAACAAGCTTCAATAATGACCAAAATGATAACCTAAAATTGACAATATGCTAGTATTTGTCAGAAGCAAAGAAGGCAATGTAAAATCAGCTTTAACACTTGCTTTTAGAAGCTTTTATTGCCGTCATATATGGATGTAGCTTTCTTTTGTAACAGCAACAAGATAGTTAGTAAGTTAGTTTAATCTAAGGTTAGGAATGGTTAGCAAAGACCTTGAAGTAGATGGTTTAAAGGTTGTTTTCATCAATCAATCAAATGTAAGGTATGAACTAGTGCCTTTAGGGAAAATGGAGTCACTTTTGCAGCAGCAATCTAAGGGGGAAACAAATGATAATAAGTGAACTAAAAACAAGAGGGAAGATGGTTGAGGTGTTGGTAACCCAAGGCCTCAATCATCCAAAACCCTAGAAGGAAAACGACTACTAGGAAGTAGGTAACCCTAGGCCCTAGCGGTTTTCCTTCTTCTTTAGGTCAAGCTTGAAATAAATAAAAGCTTAATGAAGCAAGAGTACTAGAGTGCTTCTAAGGTAGGGCTCTAACATATGCTTCAATGAAGGTGTCTTCTAGCAAAATCAAGTAGGTGGAGAGCTATTGAGAGAAGGACAATAACATGTGCTTTTCTCCTAGGGTTTCACACTAGCAATTTCATAATCTCATAAATGAAAAGTAAAAGATACCACAACCATTCAAAGAAAGAAGGATTGCAGATTTTCACTTACATTCACCAAGAATAATCTAGTCACAAGCCCTAGTGGAAGACTTTCCACCATGAAAATGCAAAAAATCAMCAATAAAAGCTCCCTTCAAGAGTTGCGCACCACTTAGTTCAGCCAATAAGCCTTAAAAGAGGCCGAATTTCAGACCTCACACTTGTGTGAGTGAAAGGTGATGAATAAAAATGAGAGTTTGATCTCTTATTTATACAATACAAATGACCTYTAATCACATTTTAGGTCAAAAAAGGCCGACATGGCCAATTTACATGAAAAGTCCAGTTTTACATAAAATTGACAAATAAAACCCTAAATTCATCTTTTTAGGGTGACGTCATGCCCCTCCTAGGATGACGTTAGCCTCCAAAGTGAAACGTTGGGGCTCAAAACCCATCAGGAATCAGGATTGCCACACGTGCCAACCAAAGTCGTCTTCATGCTGGATACCTCAATTGGGTGACGTCAAGGTTCTGAATGATGACGTCAAGGGCCAACGTCATGGTGGGAGGGCAAGACCCCTCTGGGTCCAGGCCTGCCAAAGTGCCTCTAGTGGAATGTCTTGTCTTTTCTCTGGTGCAAGCCTTTGATATCTCTCTGCCCTTGGTTGGGGTCTCAACATCCATTTGGTGGGCTTTTAGCCCTATGGAGGTCTGAGCTAATTATCTCCCCATATGTACCTTTCCGTCGGGCATGGTCCTGCAACAACAAGTACACCCTCCATGGGCTTATAAGTCACAGGGATCATAGCAATGTCGATCACATCTAATAATCAATTTACCCAAACATGTGCATAAAACCACCCTTTTCCCAGACAAGTGCTCAAAGACGTTATGCTATTCCACAAGCCAGGTTTGGAGAGGGTTTCAGGACGTCCTATTTAGCTAATTCTCCTTAGGTGTGGGGTGTTTCCAGGTGAAGACCAATCTAGGTCATGTAAATGCATGAGATGGTGTGGGGGATGTTTGGGCAAGGGGTGCAGTGATGACAGGGAAATGTAGGTCTTACCTGTGGGTGCCTCTGAAAAAGGTGAGCTGCACCTTGTCATGGATGCAATTGTTTCCTAGCCTATTCAATGCCTTTTTACTCTTTGTCTTATTGCTTTTTCTTTCAAGAGAATAGCTGGGGACATTGCTCTGGCATGGTGACCAGTGGTGACAGCGTTACCCACAAGCATTTCACGGAGATGAGAATGTTGGCTTGTGATGAGACCCCCTTTCTCTTGGCTATGCCACCAAGAGCCACTACCCTGGCGTGGTGACCAGATGAATAGTAGTGTCATACCGCTACATGCCCATGGACCTAATAGGCTGGCTCGGGATGAGACCCCCTATCTACCAACTAGGTCTTGAGTTTTATCTTTATTTTATGGGTTCCCCCTTTTCTTGTTGAGAAGCCTTTTATTGGTTTCTCGGGGATCCCTGGGCAAAGCATCTCAAGGTTTGATCTTTGGTTTTTAACTTTTGCTAGCTACTTTTACCCTCTGGGCCTTTAGCCCCTTCTTCCCACAAGGCAAGGTACAACCCTTACTAGCTTGGCAAACCCAATGCCCGAACCAATGTAGGGGATAGATGAGAGGGAAGATGATGAAAAGTGATAAGTATGGAAGGAATGGACAATGACCTTTCATAAACCCACCTAGTGACAACTCACTCCTAAGGGAACCAACTTGCTAGGGCATTCTGTCACACCCCCTAGGTATGGACAAGTCAAAAGGAATAATGTCCAAGCAAATGTCATGAAGCAAAAGAGAATTAAATGCACATATTCAAATGCTTTGAGAATCAGAGTGACACATACCATGATACCCAGACTCATTACCTCATGGAGCAAGACCCACTGCTACTTCAGAACCAAACCGATGGGATGGATGTTGTTGTTGCTGATAGAATGGAGGCGCTGAAGAAGAAAGGATGGGCCCTCTAGGGCCAAGCTCATGTCAATATGGCTCTCAGTATTCCATGTCTAGGACTTGTGGGCCTCGAGACATAATCTCTTTAGTTATCCTTAGGATAGGGGATAACAGGTACAATGTCAACCACCAAGGTGAAACAGGGAAAAGAGCATAACTTCCAAGTAGATGTTCTATAATCAAAAGCAACTTTAAATGCAACATACTCAAATGCCTCAAGTATTAAAGTTACACTTACCACAATACTTGACTTGTACCTCATGGAGTAAGACCCATTGCCTTTCGGAAGCAGGCTGATGTAGTGAATGCCATCATGATGAACCAGAGAAGTGTGGTGGTGAAGTGGGTCTCCGTCTATGTAAGTGGACATCACGAGTTGATCTATCCCTCTACCCTCCATGTCTGCAACTTGAGGGCCTCGAGACATTATCTCCTTAGTTATCCCTAGAAATGGGTGATAACAGGATGCACCTGACATGGTTCTTTGAAGGACATCCCATGTTTTCACCCAGGACATTGTGCATTTATTGCAGGATATGGCATGTGTGATGCAGAGYGTTGAGTCACCTGATGGCTTGACATACTCAGATATAGACTCTCACATCTTCTGGACCTTGGATGATGGATGGATGGGCTTTCATTTTGCAGATATGGCCATGATGACACACAGAAGGGTAGGAAGCCCACACTGTGGGAAGTGCACCCCACTCCTTATTCAAGACTTGATGGAGGATGTTGCACTTGCTTATGCTTGGACACTACTCAAATAGGTGTTGCATGATCATTCCACCTTGGACGATGGCTTTCTCACCCCTGACGTTGGGCTCTTGATGATGATGTCATGCACTAGGGTTTGATTGAGAATGATGGGGCTTGTTTGCCATTAGGACACCATGCGATGGCTTGAGATGTGACATGGCACTTGATGAGGGTCTTCCATCTTGCTTGCACCATTTGACGATGACATGTGGCCTTGGGAGGCTTTCTTCACCCATTGGAGGCTTGACATCACCACATGTGACCCTATAGTGGTTTATTTGCATTTATTGTCATTCTTAGAGGTTATTTGAGGGGTCGGCCCCACTTGTATCATGGATTATTGTCATTTTACTTCATTTTTGTGGACAATAGCGCTTGGTTACCTCATATAAATAGAGGAAGTGCTCAGACTCATTTTGGGATCATCACAACATCTCACATTTGTGGGATATCTCTCTTAAAAAAGTCTGCTTTACTTCTCTTTTTCTCTTGGAGTCTCTTATGCGCACTCTTGGAGTGAGCTTGGATGGATGTTTTCTCTTGTTGGTGGTGAACTCTTCATGAACTAGGGTTTCCTCATGCTAATGTACCTTGCTAGTAAGTGTTTGATTTGAATGCATGTGATGACTAGACGAAATTGCTGCAAAACCCCCATCCACTTGTAGTGTTTAGTTTGTTGAAGCTTACTTTGGGCCTGCAAATACTGCAGTGGTTGGCGATCAGTGTGGATAATGGTTTCCTTGCCCATCATATAGTGCTTCCACTTATTAATAGCTTGAACCATGGCATAGAGTTCCTTATCATACGTAGGGTAGTTCAAGACTCCCCCATGAAACATTTTAGAATGATAGCATACATACTTACCTCCTTGCATCGAGACCACTCAGATAACATATTCAATCGCATTCATCTCCAATTTGAAGGGCTTTTGTGTTAGCTTTTGGGGTAGCTCAGACAGGTACTTTTGCATTGGCAGTGCCTAACATGCAGAGGTGTCCGAGCAACACTCTCTAGATATCAACTTTATTGTTAAAATGACTTTTATTAAATGACTCAAGTGGCTTTTATAAAGTTGAGTGACTTAAGTGATTTAAGTCATCTCAACGAGAGATTAAGTCACAGCTGTTGATCTCAAGAGATCAAGATTAGATCTTGATTGTTGATCACTTTGGAGATAGGGTTTTAGTCATTAGGAGATTATAAAAGCAGATCTAAGGAGAGTGAGAGGCACACAATGAGTGCATAGGAGCAAGAGGGAGTCTTGCTCATGTACTTGTGTTTGAGTGGGCAAGGTTGAGAAAGTGTGCAAGGGGCAACAAGGGAGATAACAGCCAGGTGGGATAGGCTATCAACTGCAACATTGTAATCCTCTAATGGGCCATTATCCTAGGACGAGAGCCCATGATTTTATCTAATAAAATCAAACTCAAAACTGGTTTTCCAGCAAGGGTTTTTCCAGGGGTGTTTACCCGAAATCTCGCCTGCATTGTGTTATGGTTTTTGTGGTTTAATGCTTCTGCTTATTATTCGTTGATAACCTAGTTGTGCTAATAATTAATAAAGCAATTTTATTGGAATTGTTAGTTGGGTGTTGGGTTTAACAAGAAATTCAACATGGTATCAGAGTTGAGACTCTGAGGAAACTAGACTTTTGAGATATCGCAATGAGAATTTAGGTTTGGAAGGGAATTTTTTTTTATGCAGACTGAAGTTGTTGGCTAATTAAATTAAAAAAAGGAGACACCGTATAGGGTGTACGAGCTGTACAACCGTATGCACACAGAGCTGCAACAATGTTCGACGTGAGCAAAGTCGTAGGCTGAGGAAATCTGCAAGATGCTGAGATAGCCAGCAGTCGAGGAAGCGGATCGGGCCTGTGGATGAGTTGCCAAAATTATACGCCACTGTTTGGAGCCACCAGACTACATTAGTGCGTGGGAGTGGGTTGCTGGAATAGCCAACGCGTAGTAGAGAAGTCTGTGGTTGGGCATGTAGAGTAGGTTGGCAGTGAAATCGTGGAGAGAGGGACCGCGTGTGCAGTGTGTAGAGGTGTGGCCGACAACATCAGCAGGAAAACGAACAGCCGAAAGCTGAGATCTGGTCGCGGGTTGATTGCTGAGGTGCAACCACCAGGTCTGCACATGGGTGAGGTGTGAGACCCATTGAGGACGAGGGCTGAGAGGGAAAGTAATAGTGGCCAGCATGGGAAAGGTAAGGCCGCGCGAGATGCTACAACTACCGACAGGCCAGAAGGAAAAGCAAACAAGTGTGAGGAGAGTTCGCTAAGTTTGTAGCAGCCGATCGAGAGTTGAGGTACGCAAGGCCACAACAGCCAGGAGAAGGAGGCTCGGACGGTGCTGGAGAGACGCCATGCGAAGAAGCAAGGAGAAGCAGTTGTTGTGGCAGCTGCCAAATCTACTATCGTATCAACAAGTGTGTAGCTGAGTTGCGCGAGGCAATCGCCAACAGAGTTTTGGTACCGGCTGAAGGACACATAGAGGTTGTTGTGGGCGTCGAGGTAAGGAGAAAGCTGCAGGAAGGAGGTGGAAGAGCAGCTGGAGCTACCAACAACAGACAGAATTGGCCGACAGGTGGCAGAGGAACCCAGCCGCCAAACGTTGCAGTCAGTGGAAATGGTATGTGGAGCTGGTGCGTAAGGTCGCCAACCAAGACAACGGGCTGACTATATAGAAGATAGGGCCGAAAGCCGTCCAACGAGGGGTTGTGACAGTTGGACAACCCAGGTCAGCCCAACAGCGGTTCGGGCAGCACTCGGGCAGTGGGCAGACTGCCCAATTTTGTTTTTTGGGGCAGTGAGGCAGCATAGTCTGGAAGCACCCATAAAAGGCTTAGGCAACCCAGAAAAGGACTCAAGAAGTAGTAGGAGGCTAAGCAGTGGGCAACAAAACGGGGCAGCAATCTGGGAAGTTAAATTTTGAAGGTTGTCAAGATGGCAGCGTTGGGATGGGTTGTGTTCAGTGGCTCATCTCGCCATATGTTGGGAATGAGGTCGATGTTTCTTAGGGTTTTAGAGAAAGACTCACACTGCTATGTGAAGAGTGGGGCGCACACCATGCATGCAGTGAAGGGGGTTGGATGTGTCAGATTCTAGCTAGAGTTAGGAGTTTCTCTAGGGGTGGCAGGAGTGATGTTTGTCCTAGGGATAAAGTTGCTCTCAGTATCAACCTTGGAGGACATGGAGTATGCAGTTATGTTCGAGGATGGACAGGTACTCATACGTTCAGAGGGAGCAGATATCCAGGATGCAACAGAGAGGCTTGGCATCAGGGAGAGTATGATGAACAGGGTGTTGGGACATCCTGTAGTGGGGTCTAAGGGGATCTTGGATCGTAGACCAGATCAAAGTGTAGTGGAAGTAGCAGGAGGGTCTTCCAATTCAGAGGGAGCAACTACATCAACAACAGATTTGATGGGGTCAGAGATTGATCCAGGAGGAGGTTCTTTTAGAAGTACCTTCCTCGCTAAGAGGGAGTGTTATAGCTTTTGGAGTAGCTCGGACAGGTACTTCTGCATTGGGGGTGCCTAACATGCGGAGGTGTCTGAGCAACACTCTCTAGATATCAACTTTATTGTTAAAGTAGTTTTTATTTAATGACTCAAGTGACTTTTATAAAGTTGAGTGCCTTAAGTGATTTAAGTCATCTCAACGAGAGATTAAGTCACAGTCGTTGATCTCAAGAGATCAAGATCAGATCTTGATCGTTGATCACTTTGGAGATAGGGTTTAGGAGATAATAAAAGCATATCTAAGGAGAGTGAGAGGCACACAATGAGTGCATAGGACCAAGAGGGAGTCTTTCTCATGTACTTGTGTTTGAGTGGGAAGGGTTGAGGAAGTGTGCAAAGGGGCAGAGAGGGAGATAGCAGTGAGGTCGGCTAGGCTATCAACTGCAACATTGTATTCTTCTG
>JASDQU010502618.1:0-13453 GCA_032191745.1 Picea mariana | reverse complement strand
ATGAACCTGGCTCACACGCATTTTAAAGCGTGAAAACCCAGCACCGGGCACAACCGCGCCAACGGTGCAAACCGTAGAACGATTAAGGGCGCGCCAGCCCCTAACCGCCTCGGCACCTGGGCGTATGAGAGCATGTGACCGCGCGCATGGGCAAAAAGGTGTTTAACGGTTGAACCGCTCCAACAGTGCTAACTTCTCCGCTCCGGTCGTGGGCATATAGTGCATAGCATAGAACCACGGGTCTTGTTTTTAAAACCCCGCGCACATTATACCATAGTATAAACCGTGGGTTATGGTTCTAAAACCCCGCGTGATATATTTTAATACATATTACAACAATCCACGGGCTATATGGTTTACTCCGCGCGCAAATGGTCAGACTATACGACATGGTCATATATAAAAAGCACATGACCACGGGCCGGGGCTAAGCCCTGGCCCGACCCCCCTGTCCAATATACAATAGTTTAAACTTATATACATTTAAACATATACATTGAATAAGAACCAACTCGTGGCCTAATGGCCGGGCGGTCGTGCGAAGGCATTAGGTGTTGGGGAGGTCCGGGGGTCGAACCCCGCGGACTCCACTATATTTTACATAACCACATAACCAAATAATGAGTGACACGTGGCGCCCTCTGATTGGGCCACGTGTCCTCATACCATTTGCCAGCTACAGGACACGTGTCACTCCCGGATTCGACGATCATCAACCAACAAAAACTTGCCACGTCACCACTGTACGGTCGTACGGTCTTGCCACGTCAGACTGTACGGACTGGTACAGTCAGCATCTAATTTTTTTCCCTGTTTGCCTTGATGAACAGATCGCGATATCTTCTCCATACGGAGTCCATTTGACAAAGTAAATATACCGCCGGAATCAGGAAGACGAGACGGACGCAATGGCACTGTTTTCGTCGCATTCCGAGCACTTTGAATTTTGAGCAAAATTTGATCCCCTGATCACTCCCTGTGGAAAATGATCTAGGACAATCATTCTTCTAATCTGGACATACGTCCTAGAAGAATGATTGTCCTAGATCATTTTCCACAGGGAGTGATCAGGGGATNCTGTACGGACTGGTACAGTCAGCATCTAATTTTTTTGCCTGTTTGCCTTGACGAACAGATCGCGATATCTTCTCCATATGGAGTCCATTTGACAAAGTAAATATACCGCCGGAATCAGGAAGACGAGACGGACGCAATGGCACTGTTTTCGTCGCATTCCGAGCACTTTGAATTTTGAGCAAAATTTGATCCCCTGATCACTCCCTGTGGAAAATGATCTAGGACAATCATTCTTCTAGAACGTATGTCCAGATTAGAAGAATGATTCTTGTATCACTCTATGGAGTGAGTGACTTATTCAACACCATGCTCGATTACTCAGATGGAGTATGCCTTCGAGAGATGATACAATTGATGCTATCAGATGATACTGATAGTGATGATGGTGCTCATGATGTGACCATGAGATAGCCTATGTGGCTATGATGATGCTACCAGTTGAATGGTCTATTTGTGCTCAAGACCATTACCTTTAATACCTCCCTAGCTAAGAGGGAGTGTTGATATTATGGTAGTTGTGGGAGGTATTAACCTCTACATGTAACTCTGGCGAGACTAGAATATTTCGGGAAGCAAGAGAAACCCTAAAACGTTGGATAATAACCCTAGGAGACAAGTTGGCTCAAGAGAATATTTATTATTAAGTTATTAGCCTCCAGAAGTAGAAGTCGACCCAGTTAGGTCACTTGGAAGACTATAAATAAGAGGGCGCTAGAGCTCATTTATCACACTCACTCTCACAACTGCATAAGACCAGTGGTGTGCAAGTTTGGAGAGGAGTTGCAGTTGCAGCTGCTGCAACTGGCACTTTGGTTATGGTTTAGACTTTCTGCCTGGTATGCTAGCTCTGGAGAGAGGTATGCTACCTTGGTTGGCTATTGGTTCTAGGGTTTGCTTCCAAAATTATTCTCTCTGTCAAGGTTAAGGTGCTCGGGGGTGGCTTCGGCCTATGGTTGGGTGACAATATTGCTATATTGTCTATGGTGAAACGATCACACCTATTTTTCTAACATCTGTGTGGCTTTCCCACCAGGTTAGTGCATGGCCCTCTAGTTTCAGTCGAGCAAATAAAATCTTCTTCTCTTCATCTATATTATGGACATTGAAACACACCTCTAATTGTTGCAACCGATAATTCAACTTAACAACACCGATCTCACCTTGATAGGGTTTGATGTCCACTTTCGCTTCCATTTTGAATAGAGGTGGTGAAGGAGTGATGGCATTGGAACTTGGTTTCCCTTTCTCGGGCTCTTTTTTTTTTATTCCTTTTATGACTCTTCATTATCTCTTAGTTTCTCATCTAATTCAACTTTTGAGTTAGAACCACCAACCTCCTTGAAAGGTCCAAACTTGTTTGTTAGAGATGCCATGAGGAGGGCTTGTTGCAAGAGATATCAATGGCTTGCTCTTCCAACCTTGCAAATCTCTCTTCTGCTGCATCCARAGGGTTGCTATGATTGGACTCATCTTCCATGKCTAGGGTTCTGTGACTTCCTTCTTAAGCCAATTCTCGGATCTTGCAACATCCCACAAATACCCCAAAGAAGACTGCTCTGATACCAATGTGATCTGTAAACTACCGTGGATATTCCACTGGAACAACTTGTCACAACAAATCTTGTATTATTTTGAAAATATTTTATTATGCAGGTTTACTTCCTTAGATCTCAAATTTATTGTCACTAGTTTATTGCTCAAATTCATGAAAATAACTGAAATATGAAAATGAAAGATCAAGCAAATGAACACATCATCCTCACAAATGAACACAAGATGTATCTTGGGAAATTTGAAACGGGAGAAAACCCAACTAGAAGGTGAGGCCTATGCTTTGCTCTCTTTTCTTTAGTTATGAAAATGCAAACTTACAAAGAAAGTGTCACTCACTATGGAGTTGCCTTTGACACTGTGGCTTGAATAACTGCTACAAAATCTTCTTCCTCCTTTGTTATGCTCTCAAATCCCACTCCTAGATGTTTTTTTCAACTATGGAAGAAGTACAATGCTAAAGAATGGAACCTCTTTCTCCTCCTAGCAACCTAGTGTTTAACTTAGCTCAATAGCCATCTAGGGTTAGGGTTTTTGCATGCCTCAACCCTCAATTAGTATTAGGTTTTGGACCTTCTAGAATCTTCTTGAAATTCCACATGTGGCTAGCCCCACATGTGTGGGTAATGGGGGTTGATGTGGCATCCACCCTGTACCATGTTGGTCAACAAGGTAGGTCAACTTACAGGAGGCATATAATGTTTGCATATTAGCTATGATTGAGGTGATTTTCACAGCCTTATTATATGAGGCAACCCTAGCACTTTAACCCCCAAAAGCCCCTAAAAACATAAAATATCCATGATACAAGGTTGATAAGTCAAGGGCGACCCACAAAATAACCTCCAACATAAAGATACAATGAAAATACATCAAAACGTCCCCTCAAAAGAGACACATGTGGGCGTGAGAGCCTCCAAAGGATATGACATCATGCTCTAGAAGTGAAAAGATGCCTCCAAAGGTCACATCTCTCCATCAAAGGGTGCAAGCATCATCAAGGGTCACATCTCTCACCCCAAGGGTCATGTCCCATCACCATCGAGTGCCAAGTCATCGTCAAGAGGGATACTCCCATGCTAGGTCGACTCAACAAGCATCCAAGCATGATGTCATAATCACAAATGCAATGTCCAAGGGCTAGGGTGTGATATCATAGATGAAGGGGGATTCATAACCTCTCCAAAGAGGTGTGACATCATCTCCAAGTGCAATGTCATCCAATCAAACCGTAATATGCTCAAGGGTCCTCTATCCAGCCCGTGGGGTTTTCTTCCCTCTCAATCGTACATCATGCTACATATGCAACGTCCAAGCTCATATGTCCAATGTCCAAGGTCTAGGAGGTGTGGGGAGGTGCCCTACGGTATGTCCAATCATCAAAATGTGCAACGCTTTGCATCAAGTGTGCAACACTCTCTGTATAATGCACAACGTCCTGGGTATCATGATACAAAATGTCCTCCAAAGGACCATGTCAAAGACTCAAGAGTGCATCATGATCAAACAAGGTCAATAAAGTCAGGTGAATCAACCATTACAAGATACAATAGTCATTAGAGTCATACAGAGTAAGCCACCATTTAATACAAAAGCCATGTAAGTAATTCACATTAGGTATCGTCCTCAAACTTCACATTAGCTCAAGACTTTATGCAATTTGTCAAGTTTAGGTATGGGAGGACCATCAAAAGACCTTATTAGGTGTGCCAACACCCAGGTAGAGAGAGAGTTTCTAGAAAACCCATCAAAGTGTAAGTATAGTGAATGAAGTGGCATGGGGTTTACTTCATGGTGATGGAGTCATTGACATGCAAGGTATCATGCTCCATCTCCATGAGCGCCTTTGTAGAGGGAGCGCTTGCTACTTGAGATATGCTTTCCTAGGCGGTGTGTGTATTCCAAACTCCTTTCTTGCCTTTTGATATTCTTTTATTGTTTTTGCAAGTCCCGTTTTCAGGTTTCAAGCATTCATTATTTTTTTACTGGGATTAGGTCCTTTTAATTGATATGCATTTAGTGCATTAGGACTGGGCGCGATCGCCTAATAGCGAGGGGGTAGAACTCAAGTTGACCTTTGGCTTTTGACTTGGTCATTCATCATCCCATTATTTATTCTTTATGTTATATCATGCTTTCTTTTTTATTCATTTTTTCTAGCAACTACATCAACGTCCACATTCTATCCCTTCTTCTCATAGGAGAATGAACCACGGGCCTTTTTGGTGTACATGTAACAACCACTACCAAAAGATAGTACACTACAGAAGGTCCCAGGATGAAAAGTGTTAAGTATGAAAGGGAGCGGTACGCTACCCCTATCAAGGCCTTCCAATAGTACCCTTGTTTCCCAGGAGTGACGACGTTGGACTAGGACACAAATGATGGCCACCGAGGTGAAACAAGGCAAAATAACATAACTTCCAAGCTTATGATCCATTATCTGGAATTCAACCCATGATTCTAACCTAAATGCCTAATGCATTAAATATGACACATTATATGTAACAATGACTAGTGTACCTCGTGTGTTGGATCACCATCATCGGATGAACCATACTAATCAAGTGAGTGAGCTGAGCTAGATGAGGGGGGAGGCATCTGAGGGGCTTCTATGGAGAATGTTGATGATCATCTCTGGGATCACTGTCTTCATTGTGGGCCATGAGACATGATCTCCTCTAGATACCCCTAGGTGTGAGAGAGGGGGTAACAGGTACCTCGGATGTTTTTGTCCTCCGACCACCATTCAACAATTCTGTTATGTATGTTTGAGTGTGAAAGCCAAGATTGTTCAAATCGAAATGGAGTGGCTTTGGGAGTGCCTTTGCTGTCCCATTGGAGAGAAATGGGCTACTGATCCGAACCTACACTAGGTGGGACATCCGCCACCACATTATATCCTTTGTTTCGAGAGGTTCCAAGAGTAGAAACCTTTTAAGTCAGACAACGATTTGGTGGGGGCCTCCATGTTTGTTGTTCTAGGTGTGGTGGCCATTGGCAGATTGTATGTCAACTAGCGGGAGTGAAGACTGTCGTCCTCAAGTCTTCTAGACTTGCCTTTCTTCTCCCCGAGAAAGATTATCAGGTTGAAGTCACCACCTATGATCTAGTGCTCCTCTCAAAGAGTCTTGCCTAGGTGCGGAGGGAGTCTATGAAAGATTTCTTGAGATTGGGGATCGAGGCCCATAGACATTGGTAGTGATGCCCTTTTCTTTGGATCCTATTTCCTGAAATGTACCCGAGATGAAGCGATCTGCAGCTGTCAGGTCTTTCATTATGATCCTGGTAGGATTTCAAAATGTTGCCATTCCTCCAAATAGGCCTTCTGAGCTATTTGTCTGTAAGCCGCAACCTTTCCAGAGTTTCTTGGCTATATCTTCAATCTTTTCGCTGCTGCGTTTTGTCTCCTACAGGACCATGATATTATGTTTCTCTTGTTGGATTTTACTTCCGAGGAGTCTTTGTTTCTCTTTCCCATTCATGCCCCATTTGTTTGAGGAGATGATTTTCATTTACAGATGTTTTAGATTGAGGAGATATTTCTCCGAGAGTGGCTTTGATGATTAGAGTCGATGAGAAGGGCTCTGACTTCCTGTATCTTTTGCTTGGTGATTTTTCTCTTTGGATTCTTTTTTTTTTCCTCGTCTCTCCTACTGATAGCTTGAGAGTGCTTGTTTTTATGCCAAGGCCGTGCGGTTGCCTTGTGCTGGTATTGTACCGACCTGTTTTGGCTTTTCCTTTCTTTGCTTCCCTGCAAAGCCGAGTTAGCTTCTCTGGTGGCAAGCTATCCAAATAATACTATTCAGATTGTTCACGGAGAAGTCTAGAGTCGCCTTGCTTTTATGCTTATTGCAAGTGCTTTACTCCTTTCTTTTCCAATAAATTTTGTTTACGTTCCAGTGGATTGTGTTGAATATCTTGAGGAGACATAAATAGCAGTTGTTTTAATTCCACAGTTTATGGATCCAACTGTTCAAGTAAGTTTCATAGATATTTTGAATTGCTAAATCGATAGAGGGAGCACCATCCTCTTTAATCTAAGGAAGGAGGGAATCTACAAATTCTCTTAACAATGCAAGCTGTTTCCTGCCCTACTGCTGGGCAAGGATCACATACATTCGAAACCAGCAGGACAAAAAGTCCAGTTAACGGCCATCCAGAATGCTTCCTCCATATTCACTAGGTTTGTGAGCTTCATGTCCATTTGGATACGAAATTGAAAGCCATTTATGAATCTGGTAAGTTCCCTCAGAGAAATTTATTTGGGTAGGCACAACTGTCAAATCTCTCTATATAAACTGACTGACTCATCTCGCTTTGTTTTATACTTCGAAATTCCTTGAATAGAACAAAGTTGTAATTTCATGGCCAATACTTTTCCTTTCAATATGACCATAACAGAATCTTCCCATGTCGTACGATGCCTGATTCTTTTTGTGTTTGTCTAGCGGTGTAACCTTTCCACCACACATTTGCATCCCTTTAAACTTTGAATAACGAATTGGACTTTCTCTAGATCTGTAAAATTAAAAGTATTACCATCATCATATTTGGGTACCACTTTTCCTAGTTTTCAGTTTCAATGCTCTGACATGATGCGCTTGGTCGGTATGTTATTTCTCCGTTACTACTTGAGTACCACCTCCAGATGTTTATGCCCTTAAGCTACCTTGATTTTGCAGAATAGTTGGCATCAGTTTCTGCAAATTATCCAAAGTTTGTTGGATAGAATCTGTCCTATTCTTGCACTGGGAATCTAATATCTTTGGTGCATCTTGCTCTCTTTGAGAGGAGATCCCCGTAAATTCTGAATTTTTTCCTCTCTATTGCTATCCATTAAAATCAGAATCTGCTCTGGCACCATTTAGTGCAAGAAAAAACAGAAAAACGAAGATTTTCACCAAAGAACATCGTACGATCTAAACAAGAATCTTGACCTACATACACTTAAAAATGGAAACTTGTGGCACTAGTCCAAGAAGTTTTCTGTTAATGTGGAAAGTGATGAGCATTTTATACCGTGAGAAGAAATTGCAGTGTGCGCATTTGATAATTTTTAAGAATGCTTATAGAATTTAGTCAAAATATATCTGGACTACGAATCAAATATTAAGTTCTTTGGTCATTGTGAAAGACGAGAATTCTAACCATGATAATTATCCTGTGCCATCTCTGTTTAGGTAAAAGTGGAAAGAATGAAATCTCATGCCCACGAGAAGCTATTTAACAAGTTAGCATCATTACAACGACGGGTAGAGGAAAAACGTGCATCTGCAGAAGCCAAACAAGTCGAACAGGCTGCCAAAACTAGACAACAGACAGATTATATTCGTAGAACTGGACACATACCTATCTCTTTCTTTCATCGTCGCTTTTGTTTTTAGGGCAATTGCTATCTGTCTCTCTTTTCCAAAAGTGCGTTTATTGTTTTTATTAAATGGAATTGCTATCTGTCTCTCTTTTCCAAAAGTGCGTTTATTGTTTTTATTAAATGGACTGCAGATACACTCGGTCTCTTGCTATTAGATAATTATGGCAATGCTTCAACGTTCTTTCCTCTAAGTTTTTCCAATTTAAGGTTTTTATATGTCCGTGTATGGGCATGGTCAATTTGCAAGCTCCTCTACATGTAGATATCTTCCTGTTTTGGAAGCTTCTCTGCCGTCAGAAGCTTCCTTGATATGATTTTACAAAGCCTTATAAAATTTGATTTTACAAAGCCTTGTAAAATTTGTCAAGTATGAAAGATTTTACCATTGTTTTCAATTTGTATTTCTAACTTCGTCACTTTTCATGTCATATGTGAAGCCATTTACAAACCAAAAGAGTCAGAAGGCATTTATCAAGTATAAAAGCAACTACTAAATTTTAATTTCTAATGACTTCTAAAATGATTTTCCTAGAATATGGCATCCATTCCTGGAGCTAACGACTTCTAAAATGATTTTCCTAGAATATGGCATCCATTCCTGGATGCTTAATGCACGCAGTACGATAACTTATTGAGCATTTTATTTTGAATCTATCGTATCAGGATTACAAGTAACTCATTATTTATATAGTATGTGCCATGTGTCATTGGAGAAGTAAGCTATACGCCAAATTATGTGCCAAAGTCAAAGTTGGAGCGTAATGTAGGAGCAAATAGGCTTCCATCAAGGGCATGAGACTGTTAATTGCATCTTCAATTTTACCATTATTATTAGGGATATAAGGGGAGGCAAGTTTTTGGCTGTATAGGGTTCATTTTTAAAGCCATTTTGAAGGACATTTGAAAATATTTAGAAGATTTTTATAACTATTGTGGTATTTTATAAGCCATTCTATATTTGGAGATATTTTGCATTTCTAGTATTAATGGTCATAGTATTAAATGCAATTTCTTTTTTATGTTTTTTTTTATCATACAAGACCTTTTTATATTTGGAGATATTTTGCATTTCTAGGATTAATGGTCATAGTACCAAATGCAACTATTTATGTTTTCATATATAGATATCATATATATATATGAAAATCATTTTGTGTATATGTATGTTGTAATAACATGTAAAATATGATTAACTATCTATAATGTTATTATAAGTTATGGTGATTATTTTTGTGCTTTTATTGACATGTAAAGTAGATATATTTAATATATCTAATCATAACTGATTTAACTATTTTTTATATTTTAGAAAGATTTTATAAAAATGTACTCTTATGCATTACATGTTTAGCCATTTTTGTACATTGGATAATATGTAAAATGTTTATATTTAATGTGTAGAAGGAGAATTAAATTTTATGCATTACATGTTTAGTCATTTTTGTACATTGGATAATGTAAAATGTTTATATTTAATGTGTAGAAGGAGAATTAAATTTTTATGTTTTAAAAATATCTTATAGAAATGTATATTAGATGACATGTAAAATGCTTATATCACTTAGTTATACCTTTCATTTTAATTTATTTTATCCTTTTGATATTCTCTAAAATGTCTAATGTCTATAATTATTTAATGACCTTTCATTTTAATTTATTTTATCCTTTTGATATTCTCTAAAATGTCTATAATTATTTAATGAGTTAAAAGATGATTGAATTTGTATGCTTTGTAAAGATTTAATAAAAATGCAACTTTATGCATTGCATGATTAGTAATGTTTTTCATTTTATTAAAAAGAATAAATAGTGTAATTTGAACTCATTAAATTTTGATAAAATAATTTCAAATAAACATATTATAAAATTATATAATTATAATATACTATGTAGAGTAATAAAATCAAATTAAGAATTTTAGTAATAATAATATATTAATAAATAAATAAAATTGTGTCAATTCTTTCTAGGGTGATTGGTTTCTAAGGGAGACATCTAAAAAATCCAATTAGTTAAGGGTTGGTGTGGCCTAGAGCAGTTGGATCCCCCAATAATTTTGATGGTTTAGATACCCTTGGGTCACGGTTTCTTAATCAAAGGGTGATCCTTCAGATAATTTTGATGGCTTAGATACCTTTGAGTCACAATTTCTCCAGAATAATTTTGACAACTTAGATGCAACTTAGATACCCTTGATCGTGGTTTCTTAACCAAAAGTTAATCTACCAAGTCAATAACAACCTAACAAATAAATAAATAAATTACTAATAATAATATATTAATAAATAATGTGATAATGAGATTTAATAATAATATAATATTAATAAATAAATTAATCTTTTAAAATAATTTATTTATTACGATAAAAGTAAGCTAATCTTTTAAAATAGTTTATTTATTATTATAAAAGTAAGGTAATCTTTTAAAATCGTTTATTTATTATTATTAAAGTTATATAATTTTTCAAAATAGTTCGTTTATAATTTTTAAAATTATGTGTTACTTGATAGTTATACACCCAAAATATAAAATAATGATTTTTTTATACAACATTTTAATTAATTGGTTTAAAAATAAGGTTTTAATTTAATAAGTTGAGTGAGTTATTTTAATTGGTTTAAATTAATCATTTCAAACCTGTGGGGACAAAAAATCGAACCATGTTAAGGGTTGGTGTGGCTCAGGGTGATTTTCACGGCTTAGATGCCTCTAGTTGCGGTTTCTTAGCCACATGTTAGTCCCACATGTCACAGACAAACTAACAAACAAACAAACAAAAAAGTTGAAGTTTGTGTGAGTTTTTTGGTTCAGTAGAATTTTATTAGATTTCTCTATGTTATTGTGGTCCATGGTTGTGTTGCTTTCTATCCATATAGTTTGTAAAAGGGGGTTTTACTAATTTTTTTTTAAGATTAAAAAAAATGTATGGTTGAATGTTTTTAAAACTAAAATCAATATATATTAAAAATCTTAAGGAAAATTTCATAAAATTCCCCTTTTACAGAATATATGGATGGAAGGAAACATAATTCATTCATGATTTTACTTACTTGGAGTAAGCTAAATGAATATATCGGGTATTTTTATCATGACCAACTTATTGTAATATTGACTAATTTAAGGGGTTGTGTGGGAGGTGTAAGAGGGGTTCTTTGTAATCTTGGAGGGACAATAATATATACTTACACCCATGGTGTCTTGGAATCTCTTCCAACAATGTAGCATAAGCTTATGCGTAAATGCAAGGATTAAATTTAGTTAAAGGACTTAGTATTTTGTGTCTCATTGTGGTGGGGGACTCCAAAATAATCATAAAATATATGCTTTCAGATTCTTCTCCACATGATTTTTGTTTTCCATCAATCTTAGAAAGAATTAGGATCTCCAATGAAAAGTTTGTAAAGGTGATGTGTTTCCACTTACTACATAAAAACAACATAGCGACTAATCTCCAACCAAATTTGGCTACTAGGAAAAAAATTGGGACATTAATCATCAACGGTAAAGTTTACATACAATTGGTTCCTTGATACCATGTATAGCCCGCGTTGCATCATAATAAACTAGCACACGAAGGAAGAAATTTTGGCTTAGTTTGAGAAAGAGGCAAAAATTCAGTCATTTTTCCAAGATGGAAGGTCAAGACATGTTACAGTTGGCAACATGTAGCATGGATGTTGAAGCTGAAGGTAAGGAGATAGCTCTTGGTCACTTCGTCTTTTGAATAATAACCATATATGTTTTTTACATTTCTTAATATCTTAGGTCTCTTCTACTGTATATATACCACTAGATATTTTCGAGTGATGTTGTATTGGAAGGTGCCCTCTGTTGACAACCTTAGTCATATTCAGAGGGCACTTTTAGTTTGCAAATTTTGGGTGTGAAGTCTCTTTTTGATGTAACATTGCTGTGAGATCTCGCTACATCCTTTATATTAATATACATTCTCCAGTTTTAGTTAAAAAAAATATTGGCTAGTTTAAGGGGATTGAAGATTATTTTTGTTTGTTATTTTCACAAAAATCCCTCACAAGGAATTCCCAAGGTTGCTTTTTTAGCTTTGGATGACATCTTTAGTAAATCAATTGATGGAGATTAGCGCGTCTCACCTAGAGGGATTCCAATTGGGTCCCTACCAACAAAGAACTTGCCAAATGTCTAGTATAATTGGGGACAAACGATTGAGCTAACCCCTTGCATTGAAGATTCTTTTCATTGTGTGTGTGTGTTTGTGTGTGTGTGTGTGTGTGTGTGTGTGTGTGTGTTATTGGGGAGGTAATGTATTTGACTCTCTTGATCTCCTCAAGGTTAGGATTTGTGATTATGGTTGACGATTTACCTAGTTTACTATCCATGGATCATGGGGAAGTACTCATATAATTTTTTGTGAGGTTTTCCTTGGACACACACGCGCACACACACACACACACACACACATAAAATTCATGATTTTTGTCCACTTGGTATTAAGCAAAAATAACATACAAAACATTCAATCAATATCTAGCTTGTAATATTGGTTAATTTAGGAGGGTTGAATATTCTTTCCATTAAGTATGCAAAAATTCCCCATTTGCCATTTTCCTTCTACCCGGGAAGGAAAAAGGAAATAGAGATTATAAGTAAATTTTGAAAATATAAGTCAAAACAACAATATTAACCCATGCAAAATTACATACTACAAAAGTGAAGTGGGCTTTGTAGTGGACTTGGGCTTGGGCCTTGAAAGATTAGATCAACAAAGAAAAATATAATAGGATAGTTGTCCTAGTACCTAATACAAGAGATGAGTAACGATTAAAACTTGGAAAATATACCAAGATTACAAGATTAATTATAAAGGTTTTGATTCCCATCAACCCCCTCCCCTTAACCACACTTTAATTGAGGGTTCTTGGGCCACTACTAATCAACCTCAACAATTGGCTTTGATACTATGACAAAAAATGGACAAGCATGGAATTTAACATAGGGCATGCCCTTGTTTGACGATCTTCTTCAACACCAAACCATACACCCCTTTGATGAGGGCCATTCTTGTAAGCACAATATCAAGTTCCATTATTTGACATTTTAAATTAATATGCATTTTGAATAACTTTACAAAATTTTAACACAATTAAAATGCCAAGCTTGGACTTGGGAAAACCATCCAACATGATAATCTATTACAATGTGTAAGAACCATAAGTGGTGGCATCATGATTGCAAGTATTGAGATGATAAAATTATGTTGTAGTGGTGTAGAGTTGCACTCAATCCAAAATCATATATCAACAAAGAGTCAGGGGCCATTACTCATCCATGAAATCAATTGATTTAGGTATGGTAGTAAATACGTAGTATGCACTATTACGACACAAAATCATAAACTTTGTCCTCAAATATATAATAAGTATGCACAAATAGATGGATGATAATACCATTGAACATAGCTCCATTAATACT
>JASDQU010502617.1:11717-25478 GCA_032191745.1 Picea mariana | reverse complement strand
TCAAGCAGTTGAGCAGTTGAGTTAAAGGTGTCTATATTGTTCACGCAAAAAAACAATACTCGTTGTCTTGACTTTGTTTGGGTTGGTTTGTCTTTTAAAGTTTAAAGGGTCGTGGCCATACATCTGAGATAGATACATCCTGTCTCTATCAACAAGGCCTTACCTCTAATTCCTTGCGTGTGAAGAAGGTATCTTTTGATGAGGAGGAAGGCTGGAGGATTTTTGGGTTCTATTCCTCCACAAGGCTTGGCTTGGATCGCAACTTGGGGTTTGCAATGGATACAGTGAGTTGCAGAGGTTCGGTCATTGAGAGAGTGTATAGACATCTATAAATGGGAGCTCGAGCATGGGTTGTAGCTATGGAATTGTTCTTAGGCATGGGATTTCTTACTGAAGAATCTGAGCAACATGAGGGAAGAGGCAGTGGTATTCATACTTGGAAATCAATGAAACCACTACTTTATTTGTAAATCAGTGAAACCATGGACTTTTACATGGAAAAATCTAGCACTTGAGTTTGTATATGGAAGTTATGCTTCATGCAAATTGATCTACGATATTGACCAGCATGGCAGTGAGTGGATGGCACATCAATCCTCATTATCCACACATATGGGGCTAGTGAACTATGGACTTTCAAAAATATTTTAGAAGGTCCAAAACTCTAACATTAATTAATGGTTGTATCATGCAAAACCCCTCACCCAACCCTAGACGACCATAGGGCTATGTTAAATATTGAGCCACTAGGAAAACAAGGGGTTCCACTTATTTTAGCATTGTGTTTGTTACATAGTTGAGTAGAGCATCTAAGAGTCAGATAGTATCGCATAACAAAGGAGGAAGACGATTATGCACAGTGTCAAAGCAGCACCATAGTGAGTGTCCCTTTATGTGTACTCACCACTGATAAAAAGAGAGAGGAGCATAGGCCTCACTTTCTAGTTGGGTTGTCTCACTTTCTAGTTGGGTTTTCTCTTATATCGGGCTTCCCAGGGTACATCTTGTGTTCATTTATGTGACTAGTGCGTCATTTCTTTGTTCTTTCATTTTGGGTTCAGTTATTTCCATAAATTTGATCACTAAGCTACTAATAATAACTCTGAGATTTAAGTAAATAAAATACATAATATAAGATTTCATAATATTATAAGATATATTGTAACGAATTGTTCTAGTAGAATATCCACGTCATTTGAGGGACCAAGCATATTATAGTTTCACAGGGTATTCACTCTGTGAACCTATGACATAGCGTCTTCATTCGTGGGATATTAAATAATACCCCTAGTTTCACTAGATATTGGTAAATATCTCCCAAAATCCTTTTGTTGAACCGCTCCCAATACATATTTGCAATAAAAGAAATCTCTATTTTCACTAGATACCTCTTTTTATACCCCACAAATCTTAAAAACCCCTTAAGACCCCACATCCCCCCAATACCTACAATATATTGACTTTATTTTTTACAATTTAAAAACCCAGTAACGCTCCTATGTATAATTTACAAAGATGATTTACCTTGGGTACTACTCATCACTCATCAATAGTGGTGAAGTCTTCGAAGGTTTCCCATACATGGTTACATGGATTTTTAAAAAGTATAAATGTAAATCTCATAATGAAATAATCAATTATGTGTTAGATCGATTCTTTTTGGATTTATTTTTAAAAGTATAAAGTAAATCAAATAATCAAATATGTGTTCTAATCACACCTATATGGATGCATTATATATTTTATTTAATTTTCATTATTTTGCATTAAATTCACTTCTAATATTTGTTTTTATCTTTATTTTTATTATTATTTTCCATTAGGATTGACTTATAATTATGTAAGATGAGAGGATCCACAGCCTTAGGGTTGAATAATTTGTCGTAATGTTTTTATCTTTATTGTTATTATTATTTTCCATTAGGATTGACTTATAATTATGTAAGATGAGAGGATCCACAGCCTTAGGGTTGAATAATTTGTCGTAATACCAAGTGTAAAGGCTAGACTTTGTACTAAGGTTCAATTTCTTCTAAAGGTGTAAAACCTATATTTTTAACTTAGATATAATTTCTTCTATATAATGAATACAAAATTTTGTTCAATGTTTATTCTACCAAAATAGGAATTCATAAATTTATAAATTATTAGTTACAAACAAGTTACAAGAATGGAAATCATAGGATTTAATAACTTTGTGAAAATCAAATCGTTACACCTTATTATCAAGTTAGAAATAAATTTGAAGGGGAAAGAAACTACTTAGAGTAGCAAAACTTAAAAACAATATTTTATTATGTTAATTCTTGCCAATCTATTTCACAGAACTAATGAAGATTGATGCATATTTGTAAGACAAGGTGATAGAACCCTCAGCAGTCGTCCTAGTTGAAGCCAAATGTCCAGCAAGCATAAACAACTCCAAGCAGCTTTATAACCAACAATAAATAGGCAACTATTGGAGGATGGAAACTCTCCACCCAACCAAACCCCCCCCTCCACCCGAGCCTACTCTCGCCAAGATTATACCAACTTCCCTTCCCACTCTTTCTAATTTATTTTTAAAATTCCTCCTTAATACTCTGCCCTCAACTACACTCCCCCTCTCAACTAGTTAGCCACTTAAACAACTACATGAAACCAATTATAAGACCTCCTAGCGATCACCACAATCTTCACATACAACAACGTAGTAAATCAGAACTCGTATGCAAGCTACTCATTTCATCTCCAAAAATAGCCAAGGACCTTCCAGCACACACAAAGAAAACCTCTAAAATACCCCCAAAATAAAGACCCCCAATTATTCCCACATCCTCTCTTTTTTCCAATTTAATGTTTATTTATTTTTTCAATTTGGAAATTCCTCCATATTCCAAGTGGCATACATGCCCTTAACTACCATGCATTCATAATTAAGATCGATTGCCTTTAATTAATTCTATATTAATATTCCATTATATTGTATAGTAAACTAATCATGTATTATAAATAATTATTCATTATACTTGATATTCTTTTATCTAAGGGATTTGTGGCTCCGGGAATCTGAAAGGCTCTCAAGCCCTCAGGTAACACAAACAAGACTAGGTTGGTGAGAGTTCTATTCTATTATCAACCAATAATTGTCACTAGCTCTCTGACTCACATTGTATCAAATCACTCGTGCTCATAACACATCATATAACAATAAACTTGTGTCAATATGTAGCAAATCATCTCATTAAATTGCCATGTTCCAAAATCTAATAGAAGTAACACAATTATTCAACATTACACATTGTATTTGAAATATTATCTAGTATTACACATTCCATTCGAAATAGCACAATTTCTCATAATTATTTATTCCATTGAGATCACATAATTATTCATCATTTAGGTAATATGCATCTATATCACAATTTCATGTAATCAATTGTGTGTGTGGTATAATTTATAGGACATTATTCATTCACAATACTATCAAAATTATTAAAGCTACATATTTATAATATATAACCAGACAAAACAGTAAGTCATAAAGTCTCATATCATCCAGCGCTTCAACAAATCATGAATGTAAGATACATATCCAGATCCACATATACATATGTAGTAATATAGGGGAAAATAGTAAGTTTTATAGTGATGAAAGGACTTGAATCTAAGAGCATCCAAATTGTGGACTAGAAGTAGATGTTGAAAATGTTGAAGAAGGGTCACTTTGGTTTCATGGTTGGCTTGTACTGCATAGAGTCAACCCCCACCCCCACCCCAGTGAACTTATATTGTTGACCTCTATACAGTTTTTCAAAAGTATAAGGTAGTAATTTAGGAACTATCTATAAGGAACCCTCCCAGTGGGGGCATGGAACATATTATCGAGTTGGACCCTACCAAAGGTCTCACAATGGTGCACCCTTATTGATATGGGTATTTCCAAAAGTCTGAGATTGAATGGCTTATGGAAGAGGTTTTAGAAGTTGGCATCATCACTCCTAGGGAGAGTCCTTATGTTGTCCTAGTTTTCTTGGCATGGAAAAAACATATTCTTACCACCTCTATATTGACCATCAAGAATGAGTTTTCAATGCCCCGCATTGAAAATTTGATGATGAGCTATATAGAACCCAGATATTTTTAAATATTGACCTCCATTATGGCTATTACCATATACCTATTAGGATACAAGACCAAGAGAAGACTACATTGTGAACTCATCAAGGACACTTCCAATTTCAAGTGATGTTATTCAAACTTTGTGATGCTCCTACTACTTTTCAAGCTTTAATGAACAAGGTGTTTGGTAAGTACCTTTGCAAGTTTGTTCTTATTTTCTTTGATGATATACTCATATATCATGGAACAATCATAGAGCATTTGGATCTTGATCTCAATACATTATCCCATCATGTATGCAAAGGAGTCTAGGTGTGAATTTTCAAAGACTTCTCTTGAGTGTCTTGGCGATATTATCTCCACCAAGGGTGTTCTTATTGACCCTACCAAGATCCAAGCCATTCAAGAGTGGCCAGTGCCTATGCCCCTCAAGAAGCTTTGTGGATTTCTAGGCTTAGCAAGTTTCTATCATAGATTTTTGTAACTTCTATGTTATCACTCACCCCATTATTAACCTCAAAAAAAGGATTTATTTCATTGGTCCACTACTACCCATTGCCTTTGAAAGCCACAAGTCGAATGGCAGGGAGAAGCACATGTCCACATACAATAAATAAATGTTGGTCATACTTCATGCAATGGCTAAGTGGTGTCAATTCATTTTAATTGCAATTTTTTTCATTAAAGCATACCATTTTAGCCTCAAGCACTTATTGACACATGGTAATTTAATAAAGGAACAACAAAAATGGATTTCTCAACTCCAAGCATATGACTTCGAGATCCTCTATAGGAAGGATAAGGAGAATATTATTGTTGTTGCCTTATCTCGGCATGATGAGCCACCCACATTTCACTCCACACCATTTATCAAACCCACTTGGGTAATAAAGCTCATCACTAACTACTTACAATATCTCATTACAGTCCATTTCAACCAGACATTCTTGGTGGCAAGTGAGCCCACCCTTGGACTATTTAAAGAAAATTATGTTACACACTTTGAAAAATGCATCTATTTTAAGCCTAGCTTGCCCTTTATTACATAAGATCTTGATGTAATACCCTGGTTTTGATCCCTGTTTCAGTGTTGTGTATATACATGATGAATGGATAGAAGTCAGAAAATGTGATTTGTAATCAAACATTTAAAGCTAATAGAAAGTACATTACTTAGTGCAAAAGAGGGGGATGAAAATAAGGTGGCCTATGACTCCACATGAAGGGAAAGACAAGGGGGTTTAATAGGCTAAAAAAAGGACCTTTGTAAGGGAGCTAACCCAATTTTTTATAAAACTTGATTATATCCCTGATTATTAGATAATTATGTTTAATTAACCTTGGGGGAATTATTGCATGAAGGGATATGTAGCCCCTTCATGTCATGCAATTAAATGCTTACCTTTACATGCAATAAAATTATTGTAGTGATTATTGTGGTTCAAATTTGAAGGTTTAGGAAGAGGGTAGTTCGAAGAATACTTCCATCCAATTATCAAAGAGTCAAACTTCCATAGAGTTGGGGAATTGAACCTACAATGTTAAGAACCAAATATCAAAATAGCATAAAAAGAACCTCAGAATAAGTACCCAACGCCTTGAAAAAGATAGAATTTCATATAATAAACTTCTTCGAGGGGGAAACCTCCTTATACACCACATAAATTTCCAAATACAAGATGATTCCAAATGAAAAGGTCTCCTTGGTATATATAGGAGACTAGGAGGTACAATTACAACTAATGGACCCAAGCCGACATAAATAAAATAACATTAATAATGTAATATGTCCCAATTAAGGGGTAATGTACCACTATTTAGGGCTTAACATTCCCCTCCCCTTCAGACAAGTGTTGTCCACAATGCTTGAGTAATTATGGATACATATGTATAAAAGGCTCATCTTCCCAAGTGGAATCTTCAATAGGTAGTTTCCTCCACTTAATGAGATACTCTGAAATAGATTTATTCCTCAACTGGCAAATTTGTGTGTCAGTGATAGCTTCAGTCTCCAATATGATTTTGCCTTCCTCATCAAGTTCTGTCAATATAGTTTGAATTGGGATCGTGTCACCTATAACCTTCGTTAAGCTTGAAACATGGAAAACTGGGTGTACTCGTGAAGATGTAGGAAACTCCAATTTGTATGCCATAGTGTCAATCTTTCGCAACACCTTATAAGGGCCATAGTACTTTGGTGATAATTTATTATCCTTCTTTGATTGCTTGAGGGACATATGTTTTAATGGTTGTAATATTAAAAATAACCAATCCCCTACTTCAAAACTTCTTTCACTGTGATGTTGATCTGCTTGTTGTTTCATGCGATTTTGTGCCATGGTTAGGTTGTCCTTTAAGATTTGGAGAACTTGTTGTTGATGCTCGATGTGATATTCCACTGCTTGAACCTTAGATTTTTATTTTAGAGAAGAAGTGATGGAAGGTGGGTGGTATCCATAGAGTGCCATAAATGGTGTCATTTTTGTTGCAGTATGAAAGGAAGTGTTATACCACCATTCTGCCAAGGGTAACCATTTGAACCATTGTGCTTGTTTATCAAAGACAAAGCAATGAAGGTAGCCTTCCAGACATTTGTTCATTATCTTGGTTTGTCCATCAGAATGAGGATGATAGGATGAGTTATGAGCCAATTGAGTACCCAAAAAAGAAAATAATTATGTCCAAAAATGTCCAATGAAGATGGGATCTCTGTCACTTACAATAATTTTTGGGCTTCCATGTAGCTTTTGAACTATCACTGTGAATGTGGTGGCCACTGTACTGGATTTTAAATGATAAGAGAGTGAAAAAAAGTGTGCGTACATGGTTAGTCTATCAACAATCACCATGATGACTCTCTTTACTTCGGACTTCAGTAACCCTATGATGAAATCCATGGAAACCTCCTCCCAGCACTGACTTGGGATGGATACTGGTTGTAAAATACCTAGTGTCTTAATTGTTTCCACCTTGTTTTGCTGGAAAACCAGATAGACTGCCAAAAACCTTTGAACATCATTTATAAGGCCATCCCAAAAAAATTCCTTCTTGACCCTATGGTAGGTTTTCAAAAATCTTGAGTGCCCTCCTACTCAAGAGGTGTGCAATTCCAATAGTACCTTATGTTTGAGTTGGGAGTTCTTACATAAATATAAGTGATATTTGTACCATAGTGAATCATTTTTCCATGTAAATGTATCTGATGCACTGGAATCCTGTTGCAACCTTTGAATGAGAGTCCACACATTTTCTTCATTCTTCCATTCATCCCTCGCTTCTATTATCCAATCAGGTTGGATGATCAAGATAGCACATAGAAAGGCCTCAACATCTTCATCCTTTCTTGAGAGTGCATCTGCCACAACATTTTGCTTCCCTTTTTTAAAGATGATTTCAAAATCATAACCCAACATCTTGGTCACCCATTTTTGTTTTTCTTTTGAAGATAGTCTTTGTTCCAAGAAGTATTTAAGACTATCATGATCTGTTTTAACTTGAAGTACCTACCCGCTAACACTATAAGTCACCTCCTTATTGCGGGGAAGGTAATCCCAATACCCATCAATTTATATGTCACGATTAATGGATTTAAAGAGGTCAAATGGGCGTAGACTCAAGAGAATATTGTTTCAACTCAGAAAATTGGGCTAGTATGCATAAGAAAATGAGGTCTTCATCAACTTCAGTCAGTAAGTTGTAGTAAGGGTGAGTAGGAGGAAGAACTTGATGAGAAAATGTAAAGGTCTGCTATGGACATCAGGTCTTCCAACAGCCTAAGGAGTAAAAACTCAGAAAACAAGATCCTCTTGGATTCGTAGTTTTAGGAAACTGAAAACTCTATAATTGCACTGTAATCAAACATCCATTACAACACATTCACAAAAATCCATGTGAATCCTTCAATCATGAACATTCAGTATCAGACACATAATAAGATGGAGGAAGAAATCTAACTTAGATTAAACAAGAAGTCTCAAATCAAACTACATAACCAGAGAACTAGAGCTTCATTAAAACTTTACAATGTGGGAACCTAGCTCAACCATCGACCATAACAAAATATCAAAACTACCTATATATACTAAAAATGTTGCAACCACCAGGAGTGTGATTGGACCACCGCATTAACGTTTTCAGTCGGCGCCTACTCTGTCAAATTGTGCAAGACCCCTCATGTCAAATGAGAGCCAGGCGTAGTTATGTGCTTTACAGGAAAATCTATTCATAAGGAAGTTTCAGATTGACAGTCTACCTTTACGGTCGCTCTTTGCATATTTTCCATTTATGTGGTGAGACGAGTTTTCAACCACCTCTCTCACTTTCATTAATGACCTGCATCGGGATTGAAACGTGGCTTAGTGCCAAGGGGGTGGCCACACTCTTCTCTTGGATTGGACGCCATATAAAAGCGTGATTGTGGGGCCGCTCAAAGGTGGTTTGTGTTCACACTGCTTTTGAGCCCGCAATCCACCACCTTTTTCCACATATTACTTTTTCCAAACCACAGCTTCAATTGCAGGACTGCTCAAGAAAATTATCGCCCGAGCGCATCACATCCCCGCAATGGATTGTGGTCGTTGATCTTGTGTTATTGGGCGAGGATTTACAATCAGCGGCTCAAATCTTCCCTCTTCAGATCAATGGATCAGATCTTCCCTTTTCAAATCGATGGCTAAGATCTTCTTCAGGACTTCGGGCTTCGGCCTTTCTCATGGCACTATACTTCGTGCAATTTTGAAATCTCGAATACCCGAGAGCCGTTAATCTGGAATGCTCCTGGAATCTCCACCGTTGACAAAATTCAACCTGTTTGTTTGTATTTTAAGCCCAAAATGAGTTGCTCTGCATGTTGCGCTCGGACACTTCATGTGCAGACCACGAACTTGGACGACCTGCTTCCCTTGACAACTATATGTGATAACATTTGGCTCCACAAGGGATGGCATGCTCCCTGTGATTTGCCAATAACAAGTAGTTTCAGTCGCCTTCTGCATTGGGCTATGGAGTCATGCTCAAAAAACATCCTTTTGAGAAATAAAATACGACAAGCACACTATCCTATAAATGAAAACAAAACACATGGGCTCCAGGAGGAGCTTATTTATGTACATAAACCTAAGCTAATTGATTTTTACAAAGCGCTAGGTGAAAGCAAACTTCCACCATAGCCACCCAGACTGTCTGGTAATATGATCCTTCTCTTTATTGTAGATAATCCACAAAAGTATAAGGAAGTATGACAGCAAAACGAGGACATGGCTTGGAACACTGACTATACCCCCAAATGATGATAAGGTGAATAAATCTGTAGGCTCCAATGCTTTTGGAAAATACAACTCCATATATAATCCCACAGGGTCACAAAATTTGTAATCAGGGGAGCTCAACTGGTAAGAAATTAACTCATGTCCTTTATTGCAAATCACCTGTCGTGTGATGTTCTCAGAGTGCACAGGTGGGTGGAGAACGGATGCAGGTTGGTCGATACCAAGTGATACATGCTCAATTACAGGTTCTGGACAGGAGATAAACTGCCCACTAAGCTCCCCCTTTACATGTTGCTATGTGTTTTCTATGAGTCTAGGGTAGTTGATTTCCACCCAATGCTTTTCCTTAATTAATAAAGGAAAAGGCTCTATATTGTGTTCTTGGAAATCTTTTATAAGACCATACTCGCCTGTGAGTATTGGTGAAGTAATGAAATTTGAAAATTTTAGAAAATCTAAAATGTATGACTCCATGTATATGGCCACAGGATCATGAATAATGTAACAGAATCCTGGTTGCTTTAGAAGACCAGGGTGCTCCTCTATAAAATTCTCTCTGCTTGCAAATAAATGTCCTCCTTGTTCTTTTGAGACCAACTCTTGATCATCAACAGTTTTCATCTCTTCTTCATAAGAATGGTCACAATATAAAGGTGCAGTAGGATTTAGAACATCATAACTATGATCAACCAAGAACATACAGTTATCTATGCAATCAGCCACTGCTACATGCTCAAAATGTTCTGGAAACTGATCATAAGATTGATATGTGTTCCTGCCCATATAAAAATCTGCAAATGTTGAAGAACTTGATTCCAACTATGAATCATACCTACTTCCTTGTTGTTGTTCTAAATCTTATTCATATTCACTATCTTCTTGCTCAGAATCTGAAACAGATTGACAATTTTCTTGCTCATGTACATACAAATTTTCGAGATATGCCTGCATATGAACCCACTTTCTAGCCCTGATGTTCTCTTCGACCTCTACAACATCTTCAAACAGATGTCTTAATGATGAAGATTTCCTTTCTTTCAGGAGAAGGACAAGCTCTAGATGTTGAGCTGTGACATAGTACACCATGGCAACAGTCTTTGTGGGTCTGATCTCCACATGCATACTATGATAAACATTGTAAAACCTCATGTTGAAGACAGCCAAGGCTTCCTCTTCCCCTCTCCTCAAGGAATTAAACTCAAACTAGTATTGATCAATGGATTTGTTCTCACCCCAACACTTTAAAAAAGCATGGCATAACTCGGTCCAAGAACCAATAGAACTGGCCTCCATACATCTAAACCACACAACAACATCTCCAGACAGGGAATGTGAGAATAGCCTCATGGTAACATCATCATGAACGATCTCAAACTGAACAATAAAGTTCTCAAAGGCCCCCAAGTGCCTCTCAGTTGTAACATGATCCTCCCCAGAAAACCAAGGAAGATACTCAAAGGAATAAGGAGGATAGGGATGCAGGTGATGTGGCATCTTTAGAGGCTTAAACATCCTGTCTCTAATCTTAGCTTGAAAACTTGTGGGTTGAATATGGGATTCAACAAGAGGATGGGGAGGTTCAACAGAAACAACAGGAGGTAATGATATCTGAGAAGGTTGTGAATCATTTTCAACCTCCTCAAGGCTACAAGGGTGATCAATTTCGAGAGGAGATGCAATACAGATCTCACTTTTATGAATAGGTTGAGGTGAAGACACGGGATCTGTTGGTTTTCATTCATATGAGATATGAGATATGTTCAATATATTATTACAATAATGAGTGTTCCATATATAGGTAACATAAGGTGACCATCCATGAAAGGATGTGTCCCTTAAATAATCAATAACTACTTATTATTATTATTTACTTATTATATACTATATTTAATAATCAATAGTAATTATATTATTAATTATTATCTTTAGAGAATGTCTTCCCGATGTTGTCCAAACATCAACACTCCCTCTCAACGAGGGAGACATTCTGCAACATGCCACTCTTGTCTTTGAAGTATACAAACTTCACCCTAGACTCATAAGACTTGTCTTTCAGTCTTGGGAGACATCTCTTTCCCACCTAAACCGAGGAGAAACTCCTTTTGTGGATCTCCCTATGAGCCAATTAACTCTCTCTGAGATTAGGCTCACTTTGGGTTCGCATGTAAAATCATATAACATCTTGAGTGTTTATCATTCCTTGTCAAATCACCATGACTATGACAAAGACTACACCAGGATCTTTCACCACAGGCATACACCTATGAGTGAATGTCGGCTTGATGCTAACTGACGCATGGAAAGCACTTCAAGCACCTCGAGTCCATATTATTCCTTGTCATGATCGAGGAAGGACTACATCTGGGCCCATTTACCACAAGTGCACCTTTGTGATAAATGTATCATATCTCCCTTGCTCTGCCGCCCAATATAGGAGAAGTTATGCCCGATGTTGAAACATCAACACTCCCTCTTAGCTAGGGAGGTATCTTTCCATAGTAGTACACAACTACTGTCCAGAGACACGCAGTGTCCACCAGTGGTACAAAACTACCATAGTAGTAAAATATTTTTCACACATGGCACTCCCATGTGGACGTCTAGAGGATACTACCTCTAGGAACACTTAGGGTCAACTCCCTTGGCATGTCCTAATGTTCTCTGAACATGGGACGATGGGATATAAGGCAAAATGCACTTATTCCTTCTCGAATAAGTGTTCCACTTAACCCTTCTCGGATAAGTGTCCTCACAGATAAACTCAACTCAATTCACAAAGGAGTACGATCTAGAGAAAGTTTGTCACACATGGCACTCCATGTGAACTTCTAGAGGATACACCCTCTAGAAACACTAGGGTCAACTCCCATAGTGTATGACGTTAAGGGTCAACTCCTTTGACATGTCTTCATGTGCTCTCCACATGGGACATTGGGTTATAAGCCCAACTGCACTTATTCCTTCTCGAATAAGTGTTCCACTTATCCCTTCTCGGATAAGTGTCCTCACAGNCCAACCGCACTTATCCCTTCTCGGATAAGTGCCCCACTTATCCCTTCTCGAATAAGTGTCATCACAGATCAAATCAACTCAGTCACAGAGGAGTATGATCTGGAGAATGTCTTAGGAAGCTGCAAACATCTATACTCCCTCTCAGTGAGGGAGGCATTCTTTGTCACACCAAGTCTGTCACGAAAGTACTTGAACTTCGTCTTGGTTTGGTAAAAACATCAGCAACCTACTCATCTGTAGGAAGGTACTACACCAATACTTCCTTCCTTTGCACCATGTCTTGGATGAAATGGTACTTGATCTCAATGTCATTCTATTTGTCATGAAACACTGGATTATCAGAGATCATCACACAACTTTGGTTACCATAATGAATAATGGTGGAATCTAGCACATGTTTGAATAAATTGGCACAGAGCTTGTGAAGCCACACTGCTTCACGAACTGTCATAATTAATGCAATGTACCCTACTTATATTGTGCTCAAAGTCACAGAAGTTCATTTCCTGCTACACCAGGAAACCATGGAAGATACCAAAGTGAAGCAACACCTGAAGGTGCTCTTTCATTCCACTATGCTCCCTGCCTAATCAGAGTCAATATATTTCTGCCATATCATATCAATACTAAAAGTATATCTCAGAACATGTCGAATTGTGCCTCGCAAGTATCTCAACACATGCTTCGCAACAATCTAGTGTGTCTATCTCAGCTGACTTATAAACTGGCTAAGTGCACTGACTGCATAGCAATTATTTGGTCTGGTGTTAACTAGATACATCAGTTATCCAACCACTCTATACAGAGTCGGGTCAATTTTGTCATAATCGGAAGAAGACACACTTAGTTTCTTCAGATTCGTCATCATTGGTGTATCCACGGGCTTCAAGTTTAGTATCTCAAACTTCTTGAATATCTCAATTTTGTACTTCCCCTGACTCAGGAAAATCTCATCAGTTGTTTGCCACACCTCTAGTCCCAAGAAGTAGTGCATCATACCAAGGTCCTTCGTCTCGAACTCAGAGGCCAACACATACTTGCATTCAATAATAAGGCTCTCGGTACCGGTGAGGAATAAACCATCAATGTAGAGGACCAGAATCAGGGACTCACCATTAACAATATTGTAGTACAGGATGGGATCGAAAACACTTGTTGAAGCCCAAAAATCATCAGGTGTCCATCGATCCTTGCATACCAAGCTCGAGGTGGTTGCTTGATTCCATACAAGGCCATTTTCAACCTGCACACATGAGACTCCTTCTCATGTATCACGAAACCATCTGGTTGCTCGATGTATACTTCTTCCTTAATATTTCCATTGAGAAATGTTGTCTTTACATCCATCTGATGTACTCTCCAGCCCATGGATGCTACAGGG